>PVIR01002865.1:0-70595 GCA_004026965.1 Petromus typicus
CAAGTCTGAATAAGGGAACAGAAAGATGCTATGAGTGTTCCTTGTTGATTTGCTACTCCTCTCCTACCCTGCTATGGAGCCAATAGATAATGGACTAAACCTGTAGGAACTATAAGATAAATAATGTTTTTCCTCTTTCACTTTGGGTGTCAAGTATTTTCTCTAAGCATCAAGAGAAAAGTAACTAACACAGGAAGTATAGATGGACAATGGATGAATGAGTACGAGATTACTGGGGTAATAATTGAGGATTCTGGACAGAATTTGGATTGTGGCATTTTTAAACTAAAACTCTATTAAAATAAACTTTTTTAGATGTCTTAGTGATTTGTCTCCTTGCTGAGACACAATATGTAAAGGGTTCAGTCCATAATCATATGGCTCCGAGGGAGGGTGATGTGGCAAAAGCACATCTTAGAAGAGAAACAGCTCATGGCAGACAGAGCGCAGCAAAAGCAGCCAAGGAGAAAGCAGCGAACTCTATTTCTGTCCAGGCTAAGGCCCCTATCCGTTAGCTAAGAAGCTCTCACACCTAGGGTGGGGGACCCTTCATCCTAGCACCGCACTACTGGCCTCACCTTGCACTCTAGATCCAGCCTCCTCTGCAATGCCCGTTTATGTCTGTATCAGACATGGGTGACATCTAGACCCAGCAATAACAACAGGTTAAAAGTTTGATGTTCTCCCTATGGATTATATATAATCATACATATATGCGCAGTACTTTAAATAAGCTACTTAACTTGGCTAACAATCAAACGGTAATGTATGCTGTCGGTCCCTATTGTACACTATCTTAATTACTTTAGAATTAATAATTCTTGATATCTTCTGAGACTGCTTCTATTCTGAGAATTTTGAGGTTCCCTTATCTTTTAATAGATCTTTATATTCCCAAATAAATTTTAGAATTGCATTACCAAGAAAAAGGAAGGATAATCTTCCCAAAATTATATAGTAATTGGATTTTAACATACATATGTCTGGACATCTTCAAATTTTACATTAAAAGCATATTGATATGTATAGTGTATTAAATATTACAATGTAGACACACAATACATCTCTCTATTTGTTTGGATATTAAGACAGTCTCTTTATAGTCCTTTCCTGGCTTAGATTTATCTCTAGGAAACTTAGAATTTTATAGTGATTGTAAAAGCCTGTATTTTTATTTCATTTCAAAATTTTATTTTGATGGTGCTTTTTAACCATAATAAAATGATATGCATTAATTTCTGTGTCCATAATTTAAAATCTTAATTTGATAAAGATCCCTTTAATTATTAGGAGAAACACCAAAAAGACACAAACATTTTATCATGAGTCTCAGACTATACGGGACATACCAAGAGGCCTCACAAAGAGGTCAGGGAGCACACGGAGAGAAGGAGGGACTTATAGACCAAAGCTCTTCTGGGTCCAGAGCATTATTGCAAACAGTATTCTACTCAGGAGTTTTGGTTGGTAAACTTAAAGCAATCAGGCAGGAGTTTCAGGACATCATTCTGTGACATAGAGAGGGTAGCTGCGACATATCTGTATAGTCTGTATGGGGTCCTGGGGTCCATGGGCTGAGGCCCAGCTCTGTCAAGGGAGGTGGTTTCAAGACCATAGATGGACAGACCAGAACGGAGGAACTGGCAATGGGGAGCCAGAGCTGTGTGGGGTGACTGCATTCTGCTTGTGGCATGGTAATGCTATACTTGTACCTTAATTAGGTTGCCAGTGTGCCATCAAATTGTGTGAATTTACCACAGACATACATACATGTATATATATCCTATTAATGGTAAGGATCTATTGACCCATTGAGTGCTACAAAGCATGAGATTTTAGTGGAAGTTGGGAGGATGGTTGTCCTAAGTTACTTTTAAAGGAGGACAGGTTTATATAGCTCCGAGTCCATAATGGTCATGACTTACACCCAGGGTGGGACTTCCCATTCTCCCCACCCAGAACTGGGCCAGAACAAACAGTGACTAATTTAGTGATTGATCCCAGCATCCTATACTTAGACCCAGCATCACACACTCAAGATGCAGCTACCTCTGAAAAGTCTCCACCTTTGCAGGGACATTCAGACACAAGGCATCAGAAAGGAAAAAATAATAGAGAGAGAATGATATTTGTCCTGGGGTAAGGGGTTGATCGATGAAGCTTATGTCTCCTGGAGGAATGAGTAATCTCTACGGATGTTAGTAGGTGGTATTACAGTTTCCTTTAGTGGTGCAAGTATAGGGGTAGAAGTGAACAAGGTTTACACCCTGCCCAGAAATTAAGCATACAGTGAGTTTAGGAAGAAAAGCAAAACATGTGTTCCACCAATTTTTGGCCTCAGTCAGTCCATGAGCATCATGAGATAGAGGTGTCAGAAATCTGGGCTGAGGTCATCTCTGGACAATGAGATGAAGGGATCTCCAATGACGATGTTCTGAGCTGGGGCACTGCTGTCTGAGAAGGCGCTCTCTTGTTGGGGGCAATCCTGGCAATCTGGTGATACTGTCCGTGATGTGGAACTGGTGTATACTTTTCATGTTGGGGTTAACACACACTTCAGAATTTGTTATGTTTGGTTAAAACTTTTGTGTCATGGATGGTATGAGCCTCTCTTTGTCAATCAATGAATAATATGAGCAACTACTGACAGAGCGGTTCTCAACGTTACCTCAGAGGGTTTTTGCTTTAAGTGGTAGTTTAGGTTCAAGTGGATCTCATATTACATGAGCTGTACTTTTTATTTTTTTATTCAAATCTTTATTGGTACATTATAAATGCACATTATCATCGCATTCAACATTGAGAGTTTGTACCAGAATATGACACAAACTGATTCTCCTTTTTCCCCTTCCCCCACCCATCCTGCAACCTCCCACTCTGTATATACATAAGATTTGTTTCCTTTTTTTATTACTATCACATTCTTTTTCCCCTCATTATTAAATCTCCCATATAATTCCACTTCCCTGAAACTTCTATTTTTAATGACATTAAAACATAACAAAGAATGTTAACATGACATTAAAACATAAAATATCATGCAATGTTAACATAAACTCCTGTCGTCATGCCCACACAAACCTGTGTTCACCTGTTTTACTCCATTCACTCTGCTAAACAAGTATGTCTACAGACTAGATGGTGTCGTGGCTTTACCTTGTGCACTTCCCTTTCTTTAGAATTCAGTCAGCAAATAAAAACTGATTAAGGACTCTACTGAATTTAGTATAAAATAAATGATATATTTTTATTTTTTAATGAGCATATATAATCAGATCAAGAAAATGAGTAACTGTAGTATTTAACTTAGTGAGCTAGGTGCACTGACACATTGCCATAATCTTAGCACCCTGGAAGACTGAGGCAAGTTTGAGTCCAGTCTGAGTAACTTAGCCACTTGCTGAGATCCTGTCTCAAAACTATTTTATATATATATATATAAAACTATAAAACTTTTATATATATAAAAACTATTATATATATATATATATAAAATATATACACATTTTTAAAGTATAGATATATATTAGACTAGTATAAGGTTCCAAGGTTCAATCCTCAGTATGACCAAAAATACAATGAACTATATGATAAATTGAAAAAGTACTTATTTGAATACTCTATTCACAGTAACAAGATTTGCATTTGAAATGCTGTACATTATTTACAGTGGACCTAATATATTACCGCACAAAATAACTCATAATTTTATCTAACTGTCACTTAGCTTCTATTGGTCAAATTCTCCTAAGTGGCCCCTTTCTCTCTACTGTGACTATATAAGATTAATGTTTGAATAGTCTACTTATGGGTATGACCATGCAGTCCTTGTCTATAAAAATCACCTCAAGAACAAAGACAGCACTAAAGATGGCATATTTTTAAATACATTATAGAGAAATTTATGTTATTCTACACTCAGGGTGGAAGTAAATTTCTCTTTCTTAAGAGAAAAGGTGATTAAATTCACACAGAATTCAAATTCACCAAAAATGACTTAGAGTAAACAAGCATCTGAACTGCCATCTAGTCATAAAGGTAATAAGTTGGAATAAAACTGCTGTGTGTTCTCATTGCACTGTTTATACTTTTAAAATTCACTTTTTCTGAAGATTTATATTCATTCCTCATCATGAGGTGTGTTCCCTGGGGGAAGGAGTGGTGTGCTCTGTCACATTTCAGGCAGCCTGGGGTATTTTTTCGTATATTGTGAGTTACTGTGTAAATGAATGTGGTTGGGTTACAGCCTTGCTACCTCAACACTCAGTGATGATGTTTTATTGACAACTCATGACGTTCATGTATATCCTACCTTGTCTTTCAATCTAGTTCATCATATACATGGACCACTCTGCCATCTGGTTGACCTTAATTTTTTTTCAGTCTGACAATCGACTTTTCTGTATCCATTCACAGACTAATCAAATTACTAAACTCCCCAAATACTAATGGGATTCCCTAAATGTTGATACTTTCTCCCCTGTCAACTCAGTGCTAGTGAGAACCCTAGACCAAAACACTGATATGCAACTCTTTAACTTTATATCATGTAATATTTCTTACCCCACTATGATGATACATTTATTTTTCAAACTCAGGGAGGCCATTTGCCTATAGAGCATTAAATTTTATGAAAAATTTTATATTTATAAAAAATATATTGTTTCTCATTTTTGATTGTTTCTGATCCTATTTCTATCCCCTTCAAAGCTCTTATATCGTGCAATTTAATCACTATCACACTGCATTCACTTGTGTACTATGTCTCATTGTATTTTCAATTGACACATCAACTTTGAATTAATTCAATATTCAAAATCTTGTACCTCTTATTCCAATCTGTATAGTACCTAACTATAGAATATAAGGTAATTGCATGAACTGGCATCATAGCAGGTTATTGTCTCTGACAACACTTTTTATTTAAGTGTTGTTCATACAGCTTCAGGAAGCCTTTCTAGAATTCAAGAGCTTAAGATGTGGATGGGAAAAATATACATCATTTTCCAATAACTGTAATTGATATTTTGCATTTCTTTCAATTAAGAACATACAATGTACAATGGTATTTTTTCACTCTTTCTTGTTGACTATTCAGATTAATGATTTTCATTTTGGGACACACAGTACCTTGATAATTTTAAGGCTCCACAAGTATTCTTGGCTTCACTCTCCTACAATAGTTCTATTAATATTTATGTAATGTCACAAATAAAAATTGTATTTTAATTTATTAACTTTTTCAGACAGATTATTATTTATCTTAGTGTTTTTGGAAATCATGGTAGTTATTAGATATATTGCCAGTATTTGTGTATAGAAAAGAACAGATATTACAATATCATAAATTTTTAAAGTGATAAATAAATTTCAGTATAATTTATTTTTCTTATAATTGCATTTATTTGCATTCACTTATTTATAACTACTATTCTAGTACAAATCCATTGACTTTACTACTGCTAAGTGTTTCAAAATGCCATCTCGCTTTTTAAAATTATTTGTTTTTCTCTGACCTCTAAATATTGATAATTTTGTCCCATTCAGAAAACATAATCATTAGGCAAGAAATCCTCAACATCTTAATATCCATTTGTGCTGTGACCTAATAGTTATACTTTTCCTTCTATTGTCTCAGAAGGTAAGTTTCCTAAATCCTGCTCAATACTTATTTCTCTGCTTTTACCTGAAATTCTTTGTCTTTCAGCCATGGGAAAGGACACAGTCCTCTCAACTTCTGTCATATTCTGTTTTTTTAAATTGAAATCTTTATTGGTACATTACATATACACAGAATGATTGCACTCTAGAAAGAGAATTTGTACCAGTAAATGACATAACTTAGTTCTCTTTTATTCCCATACCATTACCCATCCTAACACCCCCGCCCCCTTTATACATAAGCTTTGTTTCCTTTCTTTTTTGTTATAATCTCATTATTTTTCCCTCTTCACCCCATTTTGCTTTGAGTATTTTCTATTTCACAATATATAACATACATTCTAGAACTCTTTTAAATCTTCATTTTCTCATACCAGAGAAAAGATACAATATTACACATAAATTTTTCTTTCAGTAAACATTCTGCTGTGATGTATTCATTTACTAAATACAAAAGTGCTTCAAATCTAAAGAGAAGAACGGGGAAACATACGAGATAATATCAGGATAGTGACTTGACCTCCCCCCCCCAAAAAAATTACTGCTTTCAATGAATTTTGCTGTGCATTGTCATTAAGCATCTTTATATATTTTTAAATTATTCATGCTAGGAGGTTTATAGCATGCATGTTACCAAAAAGGGGAACATTGCAGAAAGTTAAGGTGAGATTACTGGTGGTCCACACTAGAAAGTTTATATTTAGAGGATCTAATGACAACACAGCCATCGTCTTTACTGCTAGCAAAGTACAGAAGGAGGCTCAGATCACTAGCAAAGGCTATTTAGGCAGCTCGACACCCAATATCATCCCAGCCTTTGTTGACCAGCAAGTGTTTCAGATATTTCTAAAACCACAGAATTCTTCAGAAACATCATTTTGTTTTAAGTCAGGGACTATGCATATCTTTCGAAATTGATAAATCAGGTATTAAAGGTTAAAGTTTTAAAATTTATTTTATTGGCACATATTATATATACATTATGATCACATTCAACATTGAGAGTTTGTACCAGTACATGATACACCTTTATTCTCTTTTTTTTCATTCCCCTGCCCTTTGTACAACCCCCGCCCCTATATACATAAGCTTTGTTTCATTTTTTTAACTATTGAATTTCTTACTTCTACTTCTTTATTTTCCCCTTCATAAAATGAAAAGTTATATACTAAGAAAAAAATAATACAATCAGCTAAAACTAGGTGCTGTAATGAATTAATGAAAATGCATAGAAATTTAATCATAGAATTTAATTTAATCATAGAAAGGACACAATAGACTTTTTGTCTTAACTTATTTTATTAGTACATTCTATGTAAACATCATGATCACACTTGATATTGAGAATCTTTACCAGTATATGACACAACTTAATTCTCATTTTTTCCCTTCCCCTGCCCCCACAGTCCCCCTGTCCCTTTATACATGAGTTTTGCTTCCTTTTTATCATCAATTTTTTTCTTCCTTTTATTACCTTTACCCCCTTTTCACTTTGAATATTTTCTATTTCACAATATCTATCATACATTTTAGAACTCATTTACATCTTGGGTTTCTTGTACTAGAGAAAACATACAGTATTTACACACCTGTGACCAATTTATTTCACTTATGAATATTTACCTCAAGGTAAATCCATTTGATTATAAATGACTCAAACTTATCATTCTTTATGAAAGGGTAGTACTCGATTTTATTAAAAATAAATAAACATCTTTTTATCTAGTCTTCAGTTAATGAGCATTTGGGTTGTTTAAAGATTCCAAGATCTTCACAAACACTTGGAAATTGAACAACATTGTGCTAAACAACCAATGGGTCACAGAAGAAATTAAACAACTTTTATAATTAAATGACAAACACAGTACAACCTACCAATTTATGGGGCACAGTGAAAGTGGTTCTATGAGGGAAATTCATAGCAGTGAATGTCTATACCAAGAAAACAGAGCAATCTCAAATATAAAACCTAATGCTGAACCTTAACCAACTAAAGAAAGAGGAGCAAGACAAACCCAAAGCTCATACTAGGGAGGAATTATAAGAATCAAAGCAGAAATTAATGTTATGGAAACTAAGAGACAATCAAAAAAATCAAAGAGTTGGTTCATTGAAGAGATAAACAATATTGACAGATCCTTAGCCAACCTTATCAAACAAAGGAAGGAAAATACTAAATTCTATGCTATTAGGAATGAAAAGGGGGAAATCACCACAGATCCATCAAAAGTCCAGAGGATAATAAACACCTGCTTTGAAAATTTGTACTCCAATCAGATGGAAAACATAGAAAAAATGGACAGATTCATAGACACATATGAACTTCCAAAGTTGAACTAAGAAGTTATAAAAATGTTAAACACCCCAATATCAGTCTGTGAAAATGTAATAAAAAACCTACCAACAAAGAAAAGTCCTGGTCCTGATGGCTTTACTCCTGGATTTTTAAAAACTTTTAAAGAGTTAATGCCACTACTTCTCAAATTTTTAAATGAAATTGAAGGGGAAGCAGTACTCCCCAATTCACTCCTGGAAGTGACCATTAACACTAATTCCAAAAGGAGAAAAAGGCCCAACTAAAAAAGTGAACTACAGGTCAATCCCCCTAATGAACAATGATGAAAAACATCCTCCGTAATATATTGGCAAACAGAATATAGAGTCATCAAGATCATACATTCTCACCAAGTTGGATTCATCCCAGGGGTGCAGGGATGGTTCAGCCTACATAAATCAATAAATGAAATACACTGTATTAACAGACTCAAGGAAAAAAACCATCTGCTCTTCTCAATAGATGCAGAAAAATGGTTCAACAAAATCCAACACTCATTCATAATCAAAACCTTACAGAAAATTGGAATAGATGTACTTAGTCTCAAACTAATAAAACTTATTTATGAGAAACCAACAACCAGCATCATACTTAATGGTCAAAGACTTTTCCTAAAGAATTAAGGATTACAAACATTGAAGAAAGTTAGATATTTAAACATTTCATTATTGGGAGAATAATTTTTATACACACACACAC
The DNA here is from genome assembly GCA_004026965.1 of Petromus typicus. Classification (NCBI taxonomy): domain Eukaryota; kingdom Metazoa; phylum Chordata; class Mammalia; order Rodentia; family Petromuridae; genus Petromus; species Petromus typicus. The sequence goes on from PVIR01002865.1 coordinate 8,696, forward strand.
ACACACACACACACACACACACACACACACACATACACACACACAAACTGCATGAAAAAAAGACCAGAAATCAATAGTAGTCTGAAAGAAATTAAATGTATAATTCCTAGGCATAAAAATGCTTTAAGTCAATAATAAGAGAAATTCAAATAAAAGCTATGCAGATATAAATTATTTAAAATTTATATAATTGATAAGCAGTCATTAACAATCCTCTAGCAGTTCAGTATGTGCTTATGAATAATAGTGAATATTTCTATTAAATAGAAAAACAAAATAAATATGTGATAGGATTGTGTAATACTATTATTTCTGTTACTAAATATAAACATATTTGTACACGAACAAAAAATCACTAAGAAGATGAACTTTGGGTAAAGGAAATTAATAAATAGAATTGAGGTGAGTTATATACACTACTTAATTTTCACCATATAATTTTTGAATGTTATAAATTTTAGACTCTTTACATATTTGATGTAAAAATATATTAAAATAGCTTTTAAGAATTCCTCTTCATTGCCATCGATAGCAGTCCATATTTTTCTTTTCACTCATGATCAAGTTTCATGCATGATTAATCTAATACTTAAACTCTAACTCTTTGATTTCCTCTTGTACATTGAATACCATAAATCACTACTCTTGCCACATCACCCCACTTAAATTATTTGGAAAACATCTTTAATGATTCTGAGGACTGCAGATCTGAGACAACTGTTGAGCAGTTTTCTGTATCTCAGCATATGGTGGGCCCATTTCCTTTGTTATTACACACACACACACACACACACACACACACACACACACACACACACACACTTTTTGTGACAATATAGTGTTAAACTTCTCTTTTTTATTTCTTCGTTCATCCTGTAAGATGCCACTCATTCCTAGTTTCCTCCTACTCCTACTCCATTTTGACAGTTACGTATTACTTATCCTTCCAAGTTCATAGTCTTCTTTCAAATATTGTTGTATTTCAAGGAGCAAGTCTTGGCAGGAAACTCTTCCTCTCTTTATATAATTCTAAAATGATGTATCATTTCCGTCTAAAACTTCAGCTTGTCTTCAGATACGTAGGACTTTCAAATCAATACATTTGCTTATTCATAAATTGCTCCACAAATATCTCCAATTCTAAAGGAAAATTTTGTATTCATTACTTCCTTTTCAACACAATTCCAACCAACCGTGCAATTGTAATTAAGTTATTATAAATTGTTTCAATCCCTTTTTCTCTCATCATTCTCTTCATTCTACTAAATTATACAATTCTCTGGTTTGTACTTATTTTGTCTACCTCCAATTTATTCTATTTTCTTGTTATAATCTGTCTTTGTCTTAGTTCAAGATATCAAAACATTTTCTTTAATTTCTATTACAAAATTTATCTTGGCAATGATCATTTAGCAGATATTTTTCTGCATTAAATTCATGAAATTAGAAGATTATTCTTAATGCTTCTACCAAGTAAATATATTTGAAAATATCCAACTCTAATTTGAGACTATTCTTAAGTTTCATCATATCCTTTATAATAGGAATCAAACTTATGTGCTCATGGCCCCCCTGATATGGCTGTTGCCAATGTTTAGCTTTTTCTTTGCTCTTTCTTCACATGTACTTAAATGCCCTTCATATAAAATCCTGTGAACTCACACAGTGATGCTTATGGCCCTTTTCATTTCTCCATTTTTCTCTCTTTCTTGGCTTATTCTTTTTCACTTTGGCTTTTATCTAATTAACACCATCTTGCAAACCTCAGTTCAAGAATAGTGTTTTCTAAGTTAAGTTCTCAATCTCCTTGGGCATTTTACTTGGGAAAGTTTTACACTTTTCCAATTACATAGGGCTTTTGGCAGGGGGTCCTGGACAGTATTGCTGTTGCAGTAATTATTTCATTTGACATTCTGTAGTGTCTGTCACTCAGAATGAAAGCTTTATGAAAGCAGAAATCCTGCATTTTTCAGCTTCATCTCTAGAAACCCTCAGAAAAATGACAGAAAGAAGATGCTTTAAAATGTTTAAAATAATGAGATAATAACAAAAAAGAAAGGAAACAAATTTTATGTATATAGGGGGGTGGTAGGGTGGGTAGGGCTATGGGAAAAATGAGAATTAAGTTGTATCTTATACTGGTACAGTTCCCCATTGTGAAGTACAATCATGATGTGTACATGTAATGTACCAATAAAGATTTCAATTAAAACATGTTTACATTAAACAAGTAGTTGGAGGTAACTGTTATTGTCCACTTACATCTTATTTATGTAAACTGCAATCTTGAACAATAAACAGAATTGAGCATAAGAACGGGTTATAAGACCATTGTGTTTCAAAAAATACTGAAGGACAGCTGAATATATCACTCATTTTGATAAATAAAGCAAATTTTGTGTATAAAATGAATTTGAATAACTCTGATCTATTAGACATTTTTAGGATGTATGTCCACAGGGGCCATCAGATCTGAGGTTATAAGGCACTCTTACCTTGTAATATCACTATGATTGAGATGTCAGAAGTGAAGAATCACTCAATAGCCATCTGCTTTTAGCTCTTTTGTTCACACATGCTCTTCTGTGCAACCTTCAAGACTGATGTTGTATGAGGTCTTCATGGTGAAGCCAGAACAGTACCAATTGACAGTACCAATGACAGAACCATCCCGGTTCCAATCTTTTGAATTTATTTCTCTCTATGGCTATGGGAAGTCTTATGCGACAAGTCACCTGTATGCCACAACCTTCTGTCAATAGCTGCTTAGGTTAAAGCTGATTCAAGGGAAACAACTGTGTAGAGAGGAATAAAACATGTTTTCTCCTCCAATAACCTGAAAAAAGAGACACTGACGGGGTGGTAAGTCTGCACTGAGTAGAGCAGCTGAAATGAAATGGTTGGAAAGAAGTAGCGACATTCTTACACCAGTGATGACTGAACAACCAACTAGTCCAGAAAGCAGGGAATGAATGAAGCAGAGGCATAGCGAAGTGAAAGTAAAAAAATGATGTAACTCCTAAGAGTAAGAGAAATCATCTCAATTTCTTACTTTATAATCTCAGCTCCATAAAAGGCTTTGACAGATGCATTGGGAAGACAGAATACATTTCTATTTGCGAGTGTGAGTTAAGCGAACAGGAGCCTCTTTCCAATTAAATTATTCTGCATTTGAAATAGTACCTGTGATCCTTAAGAAGAGAGGATGAGTAATTATTTATTTTTATTTAATATTTTAGATTCATTTTTCTTATTTCCCACTAAATAGCTTGATTCAAAGAAAAATAAAGGTCAGAGATCTAAAGTGACTTACAACTGGTATCCTAGCTGCTCAGGGCCTGGTGTGTTCTCTGGTTCTGTCCACAGGATCCTTTTCTCTTATTCCTCCTGCTCGTTTGTCCTTAAAATACTCTATTTGTTGAACCTCTATTAAGTGTTTTGTTTTCTACATTATCTCCTGGTGCTGTAACAGCATTTTTATATTTATTCTGTTTCAATTTTGAAATGAACAGGCTTAGAGAAATAAAGGAACCGATTTAAGTTCTATAAGCATAAAGCATTGTATCTCTGCCAAGTGTTCATCCTCATCCTGTCATTTCTATTTACCATCTTCTCAGAAAAGAATCTACAGACCATTAGACAGGCCTCCATCATCTCTGCATCTTTGCCCATGAATTTGGACAAAGAAGAGTCATTGTATATTTTTGTCACTTTTTTTTTTTTACATTTTCAGTCTTGACAGAATGTTGTCATTTGATGCAATATGAATCAAATAATTTTAAAGAATGTGTTTCATGGAGTGTAAGTTATTGAGTACGTATTTAAACAGCAAGTCATATTTATCATCAGGGAGAAATCTAGCTCTCAGTATAGACCAGAACATAGACCTTGCATGCCAGCTCTGTATCACAAATAATTTTGTTGTTAACATTCTCCATGGCCACAATAACTAGTGTGTTCATAATCATGAACTTCATTGAAAAACAAAAGATATACTCTTTCTTGTCCCAAATGTACTGAACTATACCCTATGGTTAAACAAATTTAGAATTATGACTTTACCAATTATTGCTATAAAGTAGAAGGCTCCCATCAATTTCTATATGGTTATTACAAACAGGATTCATTTACAAGAAAAACATAGTTTGTTTTTAAGGGAAAAAAAATTACCAGAATAACAAATATGGGAAAGTGTAATGCTTTATGTTTCTTTCTAATATTCTTATTTATTGAATTTTTCAGTTGGTGTGATACTTTGGTCTTGTTCTGAGGTTAAAACAGATAATTCTAGCTGCTCTCAAAGACTATAGCTCCAGATGGAACCATGCAGGCCAAATCTATGATAACATTGAGTTTTTCGCTGTTCACCATCAGTCTTGGAAAAGTGTAAGATGTCTTGAAGGACCAGGTCTTTGCGTGTCTCCCATCCAACTACTAACCAGCAGGTCTGACCCTGCTTAACTTCCAAGAACAGATGAGATTGGGTGTGTTGAGGATGGTATGGCTATTGGCTGGACTTTGTATTTCAATGATGACACCGTAAACAGAATAATTTCTGAATCTCTCATTTTCTTTAGGCTACTTGGAATTCTATATTATTTGAATTTTAAGAATGTCTATCATCATTTGTTTTTATTTTTGATTGATACATAGTCTTTCTACATTTTATGAGAATAGAATAAAATATTATTCAATACATGTATTAGAGTATAATGTTCAAACCAGAGTAATTTGATTTCCTCTCCTTAAATATTTGTTATTCTGGGCTGGTGATTTAGCTCAGTGGTTCTGGTGCTGACCTTGCAAGTGCAAGGTCCCTAGTTTGATTCCCAGTAACCACATATACAACAATGCGGGCAGTGGTGACTCATGCCCACCAGCAATCAATACCACACACCACAATGCGGGGGGTGTGTGGCTCACACCTGTAATCCCAGCACTTGGGAGACAGAGGCAGGAGGACTGCTGTGAGTTCCAGGCTTGCACGGACTGCATAGTGAGCTCAGGATGAGCCTGAACTACAAAGTGAGACCCTGTCTCAAAAAAAAAAAAAATCATTATCCATACCTTTATGATTCTTTGGATTTATATCTTAAAATGATGTTTACTCTAGTTCCCTTCCAACTTTAGTCTAGGATCCATTTTGTAACCTCTTACCATACTCACTCTGCCTTTACAGATAGCTTGAGGTATTGTTCAGGTTGCAGTTATTTTTTTTCTCTCATATTTCACTTCTTCTTTCTAACTAACAATGATAGGTCATTACCAGGAATAAACATCAAAGAAAAATCACATTTCCCAGAATTGAAGAACATGAGCTTCTGCATAGAAAGAAAAACAAAGGGTCAGAACACACACACGCACACACACACATACACACACACACACACACACATGCACACGTGCACGTACACACTCACACACACATGCAATATCAAAATTGTTTTCCATATGAAAAATAAAGAAAAGATTCTGAAAGCATCCAGGGAAGAAAAATAATAACATAAAAAGACTTAAAAAATCCTCACTAACTTGGATTTCAGTTTTCAGCCTAAAAAACCATGGAACTATGCCCTCAAAATTTTAAACAAATATTTCCTCCAATTTTAAAGGTATTCTTTGATAAACTGTCCATTCAGGGTCAAAATGAAATGGACACTTTAAAAAAGATATACATGTGGTTTTAAATGAATAAATTATGAGCGATCTATCAGAGCACCTACTACCAGAAAATGAAAGAGGAAACAGCAGAAAAAGAACTAGGATCCAACAGACATGTGAGAAGTCTGATCAAAGAGAGGAAAGGGGAAGGAGTAAAGAGAATTTCAGGGAGAATATGGAGCACCAGGCCTAGAAAACTGCTAGTGAAAACTGAACAACAGATTTCTAAAGCATTATTTGAAATGATTTTGTTAATACCTAACTTATACAACATAAAACTCACAGACTCAGATTTTCAAATGTTGAACTGTAAAATTATCTTCAGACTAAATATTAGAAACACTTTGATCTCCCTTCAGAATGGATTTTACTTTAACAGAATAAAATGTCTTTATGTCACACACCCACCACACATACATAAGGAATTGCCTTAGACATTGTATAGAAGTGATTTTATATAAATGTAAATCAAACTATCTGCTGGTATAAAATAATTTCCTCTTTCGTACAATATGACATTACCATTGATTTTACATGACATACAACAAGAATCTTTTCATGAGAGAATTTTAAAATAAGCATTCTTCTCTTCTTCTAACCATATCAATCAGTGTCTCTGTATCTAACTTTTAAGCTTATTAGCCATAGTATGTCCTATAGCTCTTTTTGACCTTCCTTAAATTAAATTCAAATGCACTCTCTCTCTCCTTGTGGTTTTGATCTCTTCTTGTCTCTAGCAATTAGTTAATCCATTTTACTGGAAAGCTTTATTGCCTACTTTAAAAATAAAAACTCAGTTGATTTACCAGAGATGTCCTCATATGTTGTTGGCAAATGTGAGCATGTTTGTCTGCGCCCTTTAATACATTGGCTTCCTAGACTCTTTGGTAATGATTCATAAAAGACCTTTGATTGGGACCAAGGTTAAAAGTAAAACCATCCAAAATAACTCAGGTTCTCTAGCTCACCTAGTGAACCTTCTATTTAACAGTTTTCTGTATTGACTCTGTGTAAAATGTTTATACCACTAGGCTTGCTTATTTCTTCAAATATAGATATACATTCTATATTTGTAAGAATCTTTCTACTAACACTTTTTACATGTATAGTAACTCAAGATAAGATTAGACCACAATTATTATCATTAGTTTTATATTTCACACTATTGATTTTTAAAGATGTATTCATTTACAGGATATAAGAAGATTGTAAAATTTAATAAAGTCAAAGATAATTGAATAAATGCAAATTAGAATATATGAAAGAAATGAAAATATCTTTACCAAGATGAAGTCTACCCAATAAGCTGAATGTGCTGAAGAATAGTAAACCAATAAAACATCCAAGATAGGGGAGCAATTTTAAAGAACATAAAAAGATGTTCATAATTTTCTAAAATTAACTTATATCCCAATATTGAAAAAGCAAACAATAAAAATTAATTAATTCAGTGTAATTCTGTAAATTTGCTATATTGCCAAGACTATTTTATGAGACTGAATGCTAGAATCAGCACAGTCCAGTATCTCCTTTGAGAAAGACTAGGGTACTTCTACCAATATCTTTATATTTCACTTTCAAATACAGTAGCCTCCTGGGAGCTACAGTGTCCTGTGAGAAATCATAGAGACCTCATAGTTGAAAACCCTTCAAGCACCCCTCAGCGCTGGCAAATCTCAGCAGTACTCCTTGCATTCAAAGACTTTAAATATTTCTGTGTCTGTGTCTGTCAAATGCTTTCCTTTTAAACTATTTGAAATTTCAACTAATTTTGAGAAATCTAAAATATAAATAAATTCATAAAATAAAGGAGACATGGTAGGAAATAAAAAGGTAGAATTTTGAGATAAGGAAGGTTTCAGAAGGTAAGAGAAAAGGACTAACTAAAGGGATTGAAAAAGTTGATGTGTGTTCTAGCCTTGTCCCAGTTCCTCAAATGAACATCGTTTTTCTCTATGGCAAGTGTACACTCCTAAAAATTAAATAGAATATGTACTTTTGAAATTATAAAATATAAGTTCAATAGGCTTACTGAAGCTATTTACTGTAGATTTCCAAGTGATGAGTATGTGTCGCATTCTCCCAAAGTGTATTTTAAAATAGATACACCAATTGCTTTCACCAGTTTGCTAAATCAAAATTACATATTCACTTGTGCTCTACTATAATAGAAGCAAATGTGCTCACATGATCATTAGATAAGGACACATAGCTTGGAGGAGAGGAGACAAATATACTTCATTTATGTATTTGAACTGAGGTATTCCTTTGAAGTGCCTAAGTCAGCTAAAGGCAATTGTAAGCAAATTATCTCATTATTACTGTGATTTCCCTTGTATTCTAGCATTGAGGTTAGAAAGGAAACAGAAAGTTTAAAAAACATTAATTTGCATTTTCCAGCTTTCCAACTGAATTTTTTGGTGTATGTGCCTGCTTGTTTTAACAATCCAGAAACCATTTTCACTTTTGAAGTACTTTTGGGATTATACCATCTCTCTGGTTTTATACTTGATACATCTTCTCTCCAAAAGATTCTTTAAAAATCTTCTTTTGTGTACATGCTGTAAGGTAATCTGAGGAGCACTATGTTCTGCAGAGGCCATCAGAGCTGCATAGCATTCAAGCGAAGTTTACTGCATACTGGCAGGGATATGTGCAGACTGTCCAGGAAAAGTATTCAATAATTCATTGCTATTACTATTTTCTAAAATTATCAGATTATAAATCATTGTGCCTATTTTAAATCTACTCTATCTTAATGCTACTGCATGGCTAGGTGAAGTATAGCACTTGCTTTCCAAATATATACTTAATAAAAAAATTCAGAATTGCCAAAATCAGTATTTTCAGCTAGACTTTAGACTAGCAGGATATCGTTTGCAATAATTATTTGTTAAGAGATCAGGTTTGTTTCATTCTTTCTCAATGATAAGGCCAAAAACATTCACTTTGCCAGTATAAATGTGCCTGCCTTGGGGTGTTCAGGAAAGTACACTAGATACATGAACCTAGAAACCAACTAAAATGATAGAGGCCATGCAACATGATAACAATACCTCTAAAACTAAATTTATGACCAAATCTAAGTGATAAAATTTCAAAGAAAATTTATAAGCCTTTGAAGTAATGATAGATGAATCAGATGTTGCAGTAGTACAGAGAGTTTTCACTTATATGTTCATCATTTTCTTCCCATTGTCTTAACCATGGCACAATGTTAAAACCAAGAATTTGAAAATGAGTCCTAGCATTGTATGTTATATATTGTGAAATAGAAAATGCTCAATGTAAAATAGGGTGAAGGGGGAAAATGTTGAGATTGTAACAAAAAAGTAAGGAAACAAATTTTATGTATATGTGGGGGTGGTAGGGTGGGTAGGGCTATGGGAAAAAATGAGAATTAAGTTGTGTCTTATACTGGTACAAATCCCCATTATGGAGTGCAATCATGATGTGTATATTTAATGTACCAATAAAAGTAAAAAAAAAAAATCCAAGGATTTGATGTTTGTAGACAACAGGGAAAGGGGATGTAACTAGAACCTGTACAGTTGAGTTCTAGTCTCCTGTGAGTCTGACAACACAGGCAAATCGATTAATAAATAGACAGAAATGAGACTGAGAAAAACTGAGGTTCTCTGATCCATGCTTCTCTAGAAAATAAAAAAGACTCAAGCGCTTGAGTTTGCCACACTTCCATTCAGTACATTGGGAATAAGTATATGTAACAGATCATTCAGTGGTCAGTATGTAATAGGTATCTCACAGGGTAGCAGGCTTTGGTACGTCAGGAGTAACAGATGTAACAGGTCACTCAGAGGACAGTGGGTTCCATACATACTAGAACAATAAAGAATTATATAGATGAAGCCCTAGGTTTTCAGCTGGCATAGTTCTGCTCTGGAACATCACAGTGTATGGGACCACTGGGGTGTTGTTTTTACAGGAAGGGAAGTTAAGAGTTATGTCTGGGTAGGTTATAACTGGCCGGGAGGCAGGAAACCTAGGCCTGATCATAGTTTTAATTGTGAAATGATTTTCCCTCAAATTATATAGAATTGTTCCCAACAGATGTTGAAAACTTTGCTGTTAGTAAATAAACAGAATTTAGATCAAATAATAGTCATAGAATTGTGTTGTTCTTTTTTCCTATTCTTAAACTGTTGCACCATTTTCCTCATTTTAATATTATTCTTGTTAGAAAGTTACTTCAATTCATAGTTCTTCCAACTTCAGGAAAGAGAGAATTTATTCCTTTCTGACTCTGATGTAAAATTTCTTTGGGGTTGTCTTCATAATTAGGACTGGATATGTTTTGTTACACATAACTTCATTTTAACATTTGTGGTTCATTCCTTCAATTTTATTAGTCTTCGGTTTTAAATTTTTTTGCCGTAATTAGGACATTTTCAGCTAATCTTTCTTTAAATATTTTTTCAGGCTTATTTTTTTTCCTTCTCTTTTTGATATCTTAATAACACAAATCTTAGATTTTGGTCAGTCTAATTTGTTCCAGAAATCATTTTATTTTTTTAAACTTATTTCTCTCTACTATGTATTTATATTGGTTTAATTTTTATTGTCATATCTATAAGTTTATTGAATCTTTTCCATGTCCTCTACAGTCTACTACTGAGTATATTCAAACTTTTAAAATATTTTTAGTTCTTATATTGTGCAGTTTTAGATTTTTCATTTGGTTCTCCTTTAGAATTTCTAATTCTTAGCTGAGTCTGTTTCTCAGCTTAGAATTTCTATCTTATAATATTTCCCATGCTTGCTCACAATTGTTCATTTTGAAGTATTTTTATTACAGGTATTTAAAAATATTCATCAGATAACTCCAACACCTTTTTTATTTCAGCACTGAAATCTACTAAATCCTTATTTAGATCTTCCTTGTTCTTGGCATGTTGAGTAATTTCCATACTTAAATCTGGACAAGTAGCTATCATCTTGTGATTTAATCTTATTTAATTTAAGTATGTTGTTTTACTGGAACAGGTGAATTGGAGCAGTGCCTCAGACTGCTCGGGAGGGTAGAAATTTGGTTCTCTGCTTAGGCTTCACTGGCATCCAGGGTAGGTGGGATCTTTGTTATTCCCTTGATACTGTCATAGCTGAAAGAAGAAAGACTTCCTAGTCACTTCTCCTCATGTGACCTCCTGTGATAAGATGTGGAGGTGGTGTCTACTAGTTACTGATGGTTGAGTTCCTAACTCTGCATTAAGTGTCATGTGACATCACTCTGACAAGACATGAGAGTTGCCACACGGTGGGAATGGAAATTCATCTATTTCCATATGATCTTCTCTGCCCCCATGGACTTCTAACTGATCTGCAGGGATAAAAGCCTCATCTTGCTCTCTCCTTTTTGTCATGTGACTCCCTGGGCAGGATATCTGACACCTTCATTACAAACCAACCAAGGTCAAAGTCTAAGCATTGCATCCTGTCTGTGTTGGCAGAATAAGAAGAAGGAAGTATTTTTTTCCCCTCTCTGGTGTTTAGATAGAATGGAGCAGCTATTATTTAAAATTGTTTTGTTTTGATATATTGCCTTTTCGTGGTCTTATGGTTATAGAAAGCAACTACATATATTTATTTATTGTGTCCTTTAATATTATTATTTTCCAACACCACATTAGGGGTGTAAGAGGGAAAAAAGAATATCCTGAAGTTCATCATATCATTTCTCGGGCCATGAGGTCCTAGGCAATCTGCTTTATTCTCTTCAAATTAAGATTGGTTTCACATATATTTGGTTTTACATAGAATTTCCAGAAATTTAGTGTGTACCAAGTGTAAAGAATAGGAGAAACTGTTCTAGTTTGTTTTTCTCACAGCAGACATTATGTGTAAACCTTCAACAATGAATTGTCTTGAATGTTACTTTTGAGTAGAAGAACAAAAGACAAGAGGCAAAGCCTTAAGGAAATGGTGACTCAGGCCTCGGTAATGACTTGAGAGTTCAGTCAGTGGCGTCAGAGGCAACTACTGAAAAATCTCTATGCGTATCTAATAGGAGCATAAAATCTCCTGTAATGAGACCTGAATTCTGAGTCATTATGGATAAAAAAAAGTCTCTCTTTGATGATTTCTTTTTTGGAAAATTAAATATCTTTACTAAGGTATATCTTTGTCCTTATTTTTATCTATTTATTTCTCTTCATACTGGAGTATTTGCAAAGAAATTTTAACTATCAATTTCTTTGGAAGATGGTAGATAAATGTTTTATAACAAAAATAAAAATCACAATTCAATGTAGTTTGTGATTAACCAAGAAATCTTCTTTGAGAAACATTTTGAGTAACAATGGTGTAAGTAAAATAAACAAACGTGAGACAATAAATGCAAATCTCACTGATTCCCCTATGAGCATGCATTTTGCCAGGTATAACAAAATGATGGGGAACCGGGGTTGGACATCTGCCCTATAATCTTGAAATCTCAGACATGTTACATACCTCTCTGTGTCTCAGTTTATTCTCCTTTAAAGTTCAAATAGTATTGCACTTATTATAACCTAAGCAACAAAAAGCTCTAAAAGTTTGTTTTTTTGTTACTTTAGTGCCCAAAATCTTTTGGGAGAAAAACCTAAATTGAGATGAAGTAATTTTTTAAAATTTATATTCCAATAATCTAATTGAGAATTAGATTAACGTGTTCAATTAAAAATTAAGCCTTATCTTTCTTTTCTGTTTTTACAAGTGTAAGTTATGATACATCTCTAATATCCTCCCCTTTAAAAAGTTAAATCTTTAAATATATGTTTCTGAAATTCTTCCATCAGGTATTAGGGCAATTTGGGCATACTGTACAAGGCAGTTTGAAGGTGTGTTGATGGCATACAGCTTGCAAGAAAACCAGAGATTCCTTATTCCTTTGCTGGTTGAGGTTAGGGTGATGTTCCTTGCCTTATTATCAAATTCATTGTCAGTTACATTCTTGAAGCTCTCTGAGTTCCCCATCCCCAGTTTACGACTTACATAGGGCATAGATTTCAAGAAAATACAACTACTGATCATTATGTTCACAAATATGCTTTCAGGAAAAATAAAAAAAATTGATGAAGACATTTGCTGCTACTTTTTTCTATATATTATTACATATTTTTTAAAATTAATTTTTAAAATTTAAAAAATTTCTTCACCCTTCTACTAACTCAAACTTTCCTACCATCCTTTCTGACATTGTCATTTTAATGAATTTTGATTGCATTAAACATGAGATCACTTGGTATTTCCTATTGTTTCTGAAATTAGTATGTCAGATTCCTGTGAATAGCTTTTCTCCTTTATTTAGTTTCTGGCTTTTTTTTTTTTCCTTCATTTATGCCCACTTTTTCAGGAACATGAAGGTTCTCTTCATTACCCTAATGAAGAAGTAAACAGAGCACATTCATTGGCACTGTCTATAGATCTTCATCTACTTCACCCAGGAAATATAGGAAAAGAAGAAATAATAGGGTAGATCTCAGCTCACCTGACTCAGCCATCTGAGTATCCAGTAACTCTCTGAATACAAAGTTTGTGTCTGAATGACCATAGTGTTGGTTCCTTTGTGACACTCGTGTCTCTGGGAACGGTCTTGGCAGCCATTTCTAGAGTTCAAGTAACTACAATGCAGTTGTTTCCTTTCTAATTTTCCTTTTACCTTCCTTCTATCTTGTACCAATAATAATACTGATTTTTGCCATATTTTTCAACTCTGTTCATCTCCTCAAACTATTGTTCCTTCTTTGTTAGCTGAGAAAAATTTGAGATTGTGGAGTGTACTCATTTTGCAATAAAAATATCTACCCAGGATTGAAGAAAACTAAAAGTCACTGTATCTAATGCTGTATTATATGCTACTGAGAATTAAGTATTTTACTAGGTGACATATTTTAAAAATTTATAGTTAAACATTATTTCTATGATCATCTAATGAGGAGGGGTATTTGAGCCTCAATTTTCCATTGTTATCTTTCTGTTCTCTAATATCATATTAATATGAATGTCTAAGGAAAGCAGGAGATCGTTAGAGCTCAATTACAGTTCTTATTTTGAAGCATAATGCATGTTTACCCTCCTCTCATGAAGTTTCTTATTTGACAGTACATCTTTCATGTAAATATGTTTTAAATAATATGAGCTTCTATATGCCACTATTCCAGTGCTAGAAGCAACTATGATTCTTTGATGCCAAACATAACAATAAAACCATGTTCTCACATTACACCATGCTTAAGGCTCTGAGAAGACTTAAATTTATGTAAAACAATCTGGAATTTAAATGTTTTTTTTTTTTTTTCTGTCATTGGCATCCTGTGTCCCCAAATGGTCTCTTTTCATTACCTTGAGTTTAAAACTTTCTACCGAGTGGTTCTTTCTGGAAATATTTAAATACTATCTGAGATGAGCAACTCAAGCCTAGGAAAAGTTTACAGTCTTTTTCTAGTTACCTTTAAGTGACTCCTTATAACAAGCTTTTATCAGAGATATTTTGCCTTGGGATTTAATCCCTATTATGGTACGCAGCAGCATTAATTTGTTCTAAGATTTCCATCTTATTAAAATGAAGAGAGCAAGAGACAGGATGAGGGAAGTTGGAAGGAGATGGAAAAGAATTGAGATGCATTATTTACATTAGTAATTGAGTTCAAGGAACATAATGCAAACATATACCAGTGAAAATAAAAAGAAAATTGTATACGCTGTCAGAATTATGTCAAGACATATACTATCAAGTAATCTTTTGCACTGTTAATATTCTAAGAAGTTTATAAAAGCTGATAGCATCGAAGAAACTCAATAAATATTAAACAGATCAGTAAAAATAAATTATACAGCATAATTGTACAGCATAAATAAATAAATTATACAGCATTCATACTTGCTATCAATGCCATTTACTTTTTTAAAAATACCTACAACATATCCATATATTGAAGATTAATCATGCAGATAAATTTATCTATGGCAAACACTCATCTGTTTACATATTTACTGTGTTAAACTTATTTCATCTACATTCATTAGGTATCCAACAAAGTGCTAACATCTAGCAGGATTTCCAGGCCCTGGTAGTTTAATGGCTGCAGATGCCCATTTTGGAGACAGCAGACAATAAGGACCCAAAACAGATGAACAGCATTATCCTTTGCAAGTAACAACCTAAGATTAAAACATGGATAAGTAGATGAGAGGAGAATTTAAAATCTCAGAAGATAAAGAGGGGAAAAAGTAAGAGAGCACTAATCAAAAGTGCTTGCCAAGGAGACTACACAGTACTTAGGACAATAAGGGAGCTTTTTCAACTAATACTCATTCCAGTTGGAAGAGCTAGAGCTGTCTGTAAAACCTGTTCTACCTCAGAAAGTTCTTACACAGTGGTAGCATCAGAAATATTTGCAGCTTACATTCCTTATGCATATGCTCACTGGAAAAGTTGGTGTGCTATAATCGCCAAGTAGATTGTGATTGATAGTTCATTAGAGAAATGGATAGGCAGGAGAGCAATAGAAATGAAGAGATGTGTCTGTGAAAAAGAAATTTTAAATAATCAAATAGTTTCTGTCATTAAGCATCAAAACCAGTTTACAAGAATGACCACCCAAATGTCAAATAGCAAAAAGAGACAGCAATTACAGAAGCACAAACAAGTAGTACCAGAGATGTCAGAAAGAAATGAAATAGACAGTCCTTGTCTTGTCCTTTCTTGATTATTTGCCAACTGAGAAGCAGTTTGTTTCTAGAAAGTTTCCTTCCCAGCACAGGAGACAGGAGCACCACGTGTGCCAAGTTTCATGTTCCCCATGGACCTCACTCTCCAGCCATTTAGTACAGTCACAGAGATATGCTGATAAGAGTCAGAAAAAGTTGTTCTCATCACTTTGAAACTTGTTTACAATTGAAATCTATGTTGCTTTTGATTCATTGTGAATTAATATCCTTTCAGAATCATTTTAACAATAAATTGTTTTTTTGCATTCTTAAATATATTATCCTTTCCAGTGGGCTAAGATAGGAAGTACTAGTGTTGTTGCTTTTCCTATTCAGTCACGTCCAGCCACTCAGTGGGATGTCTCTCCCACTCTGTGCGGTGGCCCCGCCCTCCAGTCTATAATGTCCAGTTGATCTAAGATTTTCTCTAATGTATTAAGACCCAAGAATGGAAAGTGGAATTAGAGTGGAGGAAGTTTCCCATGGGGACCAGGTGAAAACTTTACTGCTTTCAAGTAAAAAACACTGACACTGACACAAGAACTGTGTTTTGATATTTTCATATTTTCTAAAGATCTTAAGAAAACATTTCCATCAGCAAAGCTTTTGTCACACTGTTACATAAACATCATAACTTGGAGTTTTTTCTCCAATAATATCAGTTTCTTCTATGAAATTCCAAATGATATTATATTAATATATTGAGTTCTTAGAATAGGAAAGCCTAACTCAATAATTATAGTGAACAACTGGATTTCTCCCCAAATACAGTCCACACTTCTGACAGGATGCATAACAATCAATAATCCTCAAATATTTGTCACTGCTGACTACAATTAGTAATATTTGATATTTTCATTGTGTTAGAAGTGGATAAAGCTAGTGGTAAGTAAACCCTCAATGCTCATTGAGACTTAAGTTAGACATTCAAGGGATGGTCAATGTATATGGTGATTAATTTAAAATTTTACTATAAAACCCCTTTCAAAATTCCCCATTATTTCAAATACATGTATCTGATTATCCTTGCCACTCCTAGAAGCAGAACTGTAAGTGCTTTTTTTGTTTCATGATCAAAAACCTGGTGAATACTGCTGTTGAATGAGATCCAACAGAAATTCAGGACTGGAAAAATATTATAGTGTGTCCTCATTCACCTCTTTGCCACATCGCCATTGTGTGACTTCAAACTCTGCCCCATAGTCAAAATAACCATGAAAGGAAAACACTGAAACAATTCAGGATGTGAAGGTGGCCATAAAGTCACAACTGAAGACAGAAAGTCATGTAAAGGTGCAGAAATGGTTGATTCACATCAAATCAAAGGCAAAATTCATATTTAAAAAGTTAACATGTATTCTATTCCATCTTCCTCCACACTGTGAGTTATCCCAACTTCTACTATGAAGTATCAGGCTTGTGGACCACATGACTTTACGTCTTCATCAGCAACAAACGTTTATGAAACAGCCCACTGACCAACTTCAGTTCTCACAGCAGCTGGGATTTACAAACAGAAACTCCTCCCACTGGTCAGACTTAGAAGCACGCAGGAGATGAACGAAAGCTAATTTCAACACAGAAAGCATGTTCTCCAACACACTTATCTTTTCTTACTTCTTTCCCTCCTGGTTGGTGCATGACTAGAGTGTCTTCGGGGCTTCTGCCTCTCGGGATCTGATAGGTGCGGCGGTTCTTGAGAACTGCCTGCAGCTCAGCTTCATCTTAGCCTTCTGGGAACCTCCCAAAACAGACACCTCATTGCCCCAGCTTAGTGATGATGACTTCTGGGATGCGGACAGGGAACAAATGTTCTAAAATGTGTCTTTGAGGCGCTTTGTATGCAGCCAAATTTGAGAAGCTCTGGATTCATATCCACTTGCTAAGGAGGACATCACAGGGGAGAAACATTTTATAAAATACTCTTTTATCTCTTCCATGAACAACGATCGATTCAACATGTTTTTTATCCTCCATCACATATATGTGCAAAATTTTCACAAATTTAAAGGAGGCTTCATGGTGATTCTAGCCTTCTTTACAAATAACCATTTTAGTGTATCTCTTTGGAGCAGACGCCCAGTCTTTAGCCTGGTGATGGGGTATAAAGAGGAAGCAGGTGCTTGTGGAGCAGATATTTTTGTATGTCTCCTTCAAATATCACATAGAAATTCAGAAATGATTGTTGATATGTGCACTACTACTGCCCTTATAGAGAAGGGATTTTTCTGAACTGAGAGTCTTTTTCCTTCACTGCTAGACAGGATATCTGATTCATTACTACATAGCATTCTTGCCTTCAGTAATCACCATGCTGAAAATATATCACAAGGTATTATTCCTTGCAAATATCCTTACAGCTTAAATTTAATGATTAAAAAGTCAGTACATTTTTACCTTGATAGTTGCTTTATAATTTCTAATGAGAACAGTAAGCTCTGTATATTTTGTAAGGGGCAAGTCCATATTTTATTACTAGATTTGATTATATATTGCTATCTCTTTCCCAAAGTAGTAATTTCAGTGCTAGTGATTCTGGAGTTGCAGTTCTCAGAAATTATTATATAAATTGTTTTAACACCTGATACTATGAGAGGAAGCATCCATATTCTTAGATTAGGACTAAGAAAGCTATTTTAACCCATGAGCCACAAAGATTTAGGCATCAGCATCTTTTGTCTCAGGCCCACTCAGCTGGTGCATAAAGAGTTTACCAACTAAGAGATGTAACTGTCTATTGGAGGAGTGTTTGTAGTGTGTATGCAGGGTTTACACAGCAGTGCTGTCAGAGCCCAGTTCCTGCTCCCATGGTGGCGTATGGAATGAATTTCATTCTGGAATCACTTACATATTTAAAATTAGAAACCCATTGAGGTGCCTTGGTAATGTCAAAGACAGTTAAATTCTATAAATAGATGAAAAGCTTTTGACTTATCAGAGTTGCTAGGGAAGTTTATGAAAATGCTAGAATTTGAGATAAACTGGAAGGAATATTCTTATTTAACCTTCCATCCAATTGTGCTTGGTACTACAGGCTTGGTCAGGTACCCTTCATTCGATAGATTAAGTTATGAGAAAATAGAAGGTAATTATAGGACACAAGTTACTGACTTCTTATACTGACCTAGTTTTGCACTTATCAAAATGATGCCTGATTATCAAAGCTTTGTCAGATGAATTTTTGTTCCGTTCTTAGCCAGAGCTTCAGTAAAATTTTGTCTTTCCATCCTAAATTAGCAATATGTATTCTGATTCTTAGTATTACGCATCTTATCTCTCTCCTCTGGTCAGGTTCCATAAATTAAACCTGATGGTTGTACACTTCCACGACAGAAAGTGATGGTGGTCACTGCCTGTGTCCTTACATGTCTGTCTGAGGATCTAAAAATTTGGCAACTCAAGGAAACAATAAATTATTTCAGGCAACAAAATTTGAGACTTGAAGTGATTATTTTTAAGTGAAGAGGTTTTTAATGTGGTAAGGCTGAGGTGTGCCTTTATTCTCCATTCTTTTATACATCTATGCTTCCCTTTTCTCTTGGAGGTAAAGAATGCTACCTGTTCCGCATCTGTCCCCCAGTGCATCCTGCAGGTACATCCCTGACAAGTTCCTGCCTCTGTGCCTCATTGTCTCTTTAGGCCTCAGGTCCTTTTTTTCCTTCGTAAGTGTTCTTAACCTTCGAAGTCTCACAGCAGGTACCAATTCCTCTTTCAGTCTCAAGCATCGTTCAACTTGCAGATTTCATCACCTGTCTAGCATCCCTTAAACTCTAAGAGTCAGATTCATCCTGTCAATGTATTTAGGCACATTATGGTCCTTTGTTGTCCTTGTTACCTATGGGTGCCTTCGCTGCATAGAATAGGTTATGCAAATTCTTCCTTTAATTAAAAAATTGTAACATAGAAATTTAAAGAGTAATCAAATAATATATTGTTATAACTTCAGACCTAGAATTCACCAAAAAGTAGATATCATGATATTTGTATAGTATACATTCCATATTAATATTCCATAATAGTAGTACTTGTGCACTAAAACATAAAAAATATAAAAGAGAGTTAATTAAAAGATAAATTTTAATTTAAAAAATAAAGAAATTTTGGGTGTATTCGTCTTTTCTTCTCCAGTCACAGTAGATGTCCCTCTGCCCTGCCTTTGAAGGTTGCTGAGGAGCACTTAGAGATTTCTGTAAGGACGATGTGAGGCTCCTCCAAAGTGAAGCAGAACACGCAGGAGAGAGCACCAGCGCTTTCCACTCTGCCCACCAGCACTCACTTGCTTCACGTGATCTCCATTATTACTTTTAATCTATGCTTGAAATGCAGGAATTCTTGTTTTTGAGAAGAGCCTGATTGGATTAAAATTGCATTAAAATCAAGATGGGACCAGTTCAAAAGTAAGCATTATAGATATGGAATGCTTTATGAAGGTCATGTAAATTTACAGATTTATAACACACTCATCTGCTTTGCAACAAAGCACATCATTTTCTATTTGCTTTACACATATTTTTCAGACAAATTATGAACAACTACGGAGCAGGGACAGAGATCCTGTGTCTATTGCTGTTTTTTTAAACATAAGAAAAAATATTGAAGGCTACATAATTGATTTTAGAAATTTGTTTCAATTCTTCAAAGCGAACTATTTTGGAAAACTTTGAAAAAATAATTTGTTAAGGAAACGATCTCATGAACAAATCTACAACTTGAAAAATTTTAAAAAGTGGAATAATATGAATATACAAGAATTTAAAATTTAAATCCCAAAGACATTATTAAAAGGTCAAAAGGTAATAAACAATAGACTGGGAAAGTTTTCAACATAAATGTCCACCAAAGAGGTATTTATATCATGAAGAGTTGTCCTATATAACTAAACAAACATGACTATTGCCTAAAAAAGGGAAAAGGACATGTGTAGGTAAACAATTTGTAAAATAATGCAGTTAGTACATAAGTAAAATAATCAGAAGGAATTAAAACAAAGACAACATTCCCTTAATTAAATAAAAAGTAAAATACCGCTTATATTATTCAAAAACCATATGGAATATTAGCACATACATATACTAATATTAGAGGTATAACTTGAGAGACACAATTTAGAAGTGTAAAAAACTGAAATATGTATATGTTTTTACTCTTGTATTTCAAAAAAAAATTTTTTTTTTTTTAGGTTTTTTGAGACAGGGTCTCGCTTTGTGGTTCAGGCTGGCCCTGAGCTCAGTCTCAAACTCGCATCACAGCAATCCTCCTGCCTCTGCCCCCCGAGCGCTGGGATTACAGGCGTGAGCCACCACGCCCGGCACTGTGGTATGTGGTACTGGTCACTGCTGGATTGAATCTCCACACCCAGTATTGTATGTGGTTACCAGGGATCGAACCTGGGTCCTTGCGCTTGCAAGATAGGCGCCGGAACCACTGAGTTAACTCCCCAGCCCCAAACTATTAATAATGAAGAAATTGTGCTTTTGTCTAAAACTAGTTTTTAAAAACACTCTTTGTCAGGGAAACATTGTGGGAAATATATAGAAAAAGCAAAAATTTATTATGGTACATCTGTTTATGGAGTAATATACTAATTTTAAAATATTTGTTTCATGAAATAAAACTATCCAGTGAAAAATCAAGCACAGTAATTTCTGTTGTAAGATCTTGCTATACCTCTTCATAACAAAGCAAACTCAAAACACTATAGATTTTATTTTTGATTATAAGTGTGTGTGTGTGTGTGTGTGTGCACACGCACGTGCATACACACTCAGCTGTGGGGAAGAAAGGAGAATGATTTGGAGTGAAGACAGTCTTGCTTTGTGCTCTGTATTATCTTGCTTGCAATATCACAAAATGTGGCTTTTCTTTGCAGTCTAACTGTCCATACTCACAACAGACAGTCATATTTTTCTTGCTATACACACACACACACACACACACACGTTTAAATTTAAAGATTGATTGTAGGTAATATAATAATTTATTTGGAATTAAAATGATGCAACTTCACTAATATTATTCATAACTAGTAGAAGATAAAATAGTCCTTGAAACCTTCCTTGCCTTGATAAAATAGTTGGCCCATCATTTCTTTGTGGCATACTGATCACATATGCAGGTAGAAAAATAGGCAAGAAATACACATCAAACAGTATATCAAGCATGATGCTTTTATGGCCTCATTTAATTTGGGTTTCATTACAGTAAGGAAGTTTTCTTGTTTTTGTTTTCAGATAAAACCATTAACCAAAAGACTAAATAACCCCTTTAACACAATATAGCTGATAAATTTTGATGCCAGAATTCAAGATCTCTTACTCCCGAAGCAAACTTATCAGTCAGTGTCTTGGGAGGAACAGGGTATTCAGATTGCCTAATTGTAGGGAAGGTTTCAAAACAATTTATAAACATTTGGGCATCACGTTCAAAACCATGTGTAACAATACCTTTCTTAGGACCAGCAACTTACAAGCCAGAAATGGTTGAGTGAGTAGTTCTGGGAATCTGGAGGCCTAAAAGTCTCTTCTGGGAGAACACTGATGGGGAATGTGGGTTTCTTTCTATGATATTACCTCTCCCAGGAAACACTCTTCACCTTGATAAATATAATTTCAGCCTATTGAGGGATACCTTGTATAGTTAAATCTGACTTGCTGGAGAAGTATAGCTAATTTTTATTTTAGTACATCGCAATAAATGCATAATAAAAGTAATCAAGTCACTCTCTTCAGTTCCATTGCTAATTTTATGAGTCCTATAATGCAAAGCATTCATTCCCTTGCACAAAATATTGCAATATTCTTTTGAAATAATTTCCATTTATGAATCTCCACAGTGATGCTTTGAATGTAATGATGGGGCCTAATCTCAAGAATCCTCCAGTAATTGAATTCACCAAAGAATTCAGTTTGCGTCTCTTATTTTTACTGCACGATTGAGACAGCTCGAGGCTAATTAAGATCTCTTCAGGTGGTGAAACTCAAAAGAGAAATAATTAGAAGCTCACCCACTGATTTGGCTGCTACTATAAGTGATTGTAACTTAAGACAGGGAACATGAAAAAATAGGGAAAAGTTCTAAAGATAACTGTAGCACTGCATGGAGAAATGGTAAACGGAGAAACTGGATGCAAAGAGACAGTTTCTATAGGGAAGCATCCTCTATTGCAAGAGTACTTATGTGGTTTGACCGTACTTTATCAGACAACAGATTATGTGCAGACATTAGGTGAGAGAATTACGATTTATATTCCTCAAAAGTGGGAAATTAAAAGGAAGAAATCTGAGGTTTTCTTATGGTATACTAGGGGAAAAAAAAGTAAACATTTCTAAATTTTGGCAAGAACATACAAAAAGAAAAAGTTAAAACACTGAGCATTCAGCACCTTGAGATTAGAATCAGGAATTTCTCATTGGTATCAATTTCAGAAATACAAAAATAAGACAATAATTTTTCAAATGGACATTGTCATTTTGAAAGACTAGAAATATCTAAACAATGGTGGACTCACTTAAAATCTATTAAGAGAATGTTCTCACCTTTAAATTCTAAAATTATACGTGAAGTGCTTGATTTGCAAACTAGTTTACAACAGAAAATCAGACTACAGTATTAGCTGCCCCCGGATTCATACCTTACATAGTAAATGCTCCTGTGGTCTACTGTGTCTTTTGCTTGGAACATTTCATTCAGCTCTCCTTGGACTCTATCCTTCCATCCATGGCAAATGAGAAATCCTATATGTCTTTGGGGAGAGGCGAGGCCAACATTCAGCATGTCTAATCATCCAAATTTGTTTTAAGGCCAAAGATAAATTGCACAATATTGGGTTGAGACCATGCATATTATCAACATTCTCAAAGGCAGGAAACAGAGCATTATCTGTGTAAGTTTGAATCTAATCTCCCACTTCAGAGCTGTGAGACCATGGGCACGTTACTTACCATCTTTAATTCTAATATTCATATCTGTAAAAACTAGAATAATAGCTAATGACTACAAAGCATTTCTGCCAGACATGTGCTCTGCACAACACTGGAGGGTGCCCAGTGTACCGTGGCACGTATGATATGCCAAGCTCTGATCTGAACGCTGCCCTATGCTGACCCTTTTACTCTTCCTAACACTGTTGTTAATATCACAGATGAAAACTCTGAGGTGCAAGGGTGTTAAGTAACTTGTAATATTGCATCTGAAGAGGAATTAATCAGACAAGAGGTAATTTTCCCCCAGTCACTTTAAATGACCTTTAAAAATTGAAAAAATGTTTTCTATTTCACAATATCAACTATATATATACTAGAGCTCATTTTCTCATACCAGAGAAAAGATAGAATATTTACACATCTGTGACCTATTTATTCACTTATGAGGATGTCTTGAAGGTACATCCAAAGGAAAGAGGGTGTAGGGTAATAACGAGGGGAAAAAATGTGATGGTAGTTAAAAAAACAGAAACAAAGGTTGTGTATATAGGGGGTCAGGGGATGCCAGGTGGGTGGAGGAAGGGGAAAAATGAGAATCAAGTCATGTCATATTCTGGTACAAACTCTCAATGTTGAGTGCAATGATGATAGGCATTCATAATGTATCAATAAAGGTTTGAATTTTTTAAAAATTGAAAAGTGAAATCCCATATTTCAGTACTATAAACCTTCTAAACCAGATGTGACCTCAATTTTTGATAATTATTCTAATTAGTGATCTTAATATAAAAAGAACCTCTACCAAGGGCCTCTGTTTTTCTCAGTAGAGTAACTATTTCACTTATAAAGTATGAAGGCAGTTAATTGTAACAAATTAAATCCTTGTGGATAGTAAACTAAAAGCATCCTACTCTACCATTACTGTAATTTTATAATAGTTGTATTTATTGTTATATTAATTTATTCTATTGTACTGGGTCCAGTAATTGAGTCAGGCAAGTAAGCATCACATAAAATGATATAACATGAGCATTAAAAATGAAATTGTTGTTTTTATGTAACTAAAACGATTTTTTTATGAACACTTGATAAGTTTGACTGACTTAAAAAGATGTTGCATTTGATTTGAATGAGCCAAAAATACAAGTCTAGGAGAATAAGTGTAATAAATAATTCTAATCTGATCAATTGAATTAGCAAATAAATTCTATTTAAATGTTTTATATTTCAGCATGAAATTTAAATTAATTCTGAATTATCCATTTTTAACAAATTTAGGTTCAAGTTTTATCGAAAATACATAACTTCTTCTTTATGTGCTTCGTCATTATGATCTGCTAACCTGAAGTTTATTCTAAAATAGCAGCTCTGGATTTTTTTTCAAAACTTTCTGAGCACTGTGGTTATATTCCATTTCTCAACGATTAGTGGATTTCAAAAAAGACTTTTGTGTGATCTATTAAGCTTTCTGTCTGCCATCTATCTATATCTTCAGTGACATTTTTATTATGAAGGAAAGTTGCATGAAGTTCTTTGATTTTTTTTTTTTTGGAAATCATCTTTGAACACATAGAAAGGTACATTTTATCATATTAGAGACCTTCCAAGTTTTTAATTTTAAAGATATATGCAAACCTAAAATATCACTTTTTATCCTCATATTTTTCAAGTCTAAATGCAGATAATTAGAGTTGATTCCAAAAATCCCAGACAATTATTAATTGAAAATCTACCACAGATTCTATAATTAAATTCTAAGAAGGATTTGTGAAGGTGATTTTTTTTAGAGGAAAATTCTGTTTTCTATATGCAAAACTTGTCGAGGTCAATATTTTTCAGGGGAAACAACCATTTATTGCAATAGCTAAAAAAGACATCACATTTTCTTATGTTGCTCCACATAATTAACCTTCTCATTGTTAAATATATTTGATTTTTTTTCTTCCTTAGAAAAAAATATCCACTTTAAATCTACATTGATTAATGTTTTCCCTTGAAGATAGCTTCAGTTTCTGGAGATATTAATTAATGACATGGCCTGAATTGGCCTAGTCATACGGAGGTTTTTTGCTGATGTATATTAAAGCAATGTTCTTGTTTCCACACTCTCACATTTCTTCTCACCACTTCAAAGTTATAATACTGCTCTTGACATCTGTCCTACAGGCTTCCATACTAAACATGAAGAAGTCACATGTCCCGAGCCACCTAGAATTGTGTCCATTTCCCTATGACTAATTGTCACTTACATTATCCTTTCTGAAAGAGTTGTTTTAAATATATCAAGCATAAAAAAGACGTCTACTGGATCCAATAGCTTTGACTGTGTTTTCTTTTTTCAGTACAAATTGTCAGAGATATAGAGTGAATATCCTAACCTATGAACAATAGCCTTATAGTACATATTTACTGGTAGTCATGCGGCGATCCAGGCTTGCCCTTGGTTGAAAGCAACAGAATCCCTTTTTTACTTAATTAGAAGTATTTTGTATAGGAAGAAGACAAAGCAGCTCATAAAATTTATACTGGAGATTGGAAATACAGATTGGAGTCAAGCTTAGGAATAAAAGAGAAGGGTAAGGCATATGATTACCACAAGAGTAATTTGATTGTGATTCTATACACAAGCTTCTACTGTTTCTCCAATGTTTGAATTTTGTCAGTCTTCTCAGGCATTAAATACATTCAAAATGATGATGATCTGTTAAATTTTTATTTCATTTTCTTTTACATTCAATAATTACAGATAGAGATTTGATTTGCAACAAGTAGTTCATTGATTTGCTTTTATTTATCAAAGGGTATGAATTAAAATATGTCAACAACATAGAGTGTCCCCAAACAACATTTATTCAATAGGCAATCCTTGGTAAATATGAAGTATATTTAAAGAAAATTTTCTAATAACTAGGTCTCATCTTTTGGAACAATATATCATTGAAGTCAAGAAGTCCAATAGTTGTAAGTTGAAATTTGTCTCTTCCTCTTGAATTTGAAAGTGCTATATAAACTTTGCAAATATTTTTTACTGGCAGATATCTAGATGTAATTAAAGATTAATTCATAAAAATAAGGCTACAACCAGATTAATTGAAAGATGTAAATTTTTAAAATGAAATAAAAACATTTTTAAAAACAGAAGAAAATGATGAGATCATTTTGTCTTTGAGAAAAAAAAAGGAGAAACCATGTCAGATTACAATTTGGATCCTTGAAAAGATCTAGAAACCCTCAATTTGGAGATAAATATAAAATTATTATTTTATTTTTCCATTAAAATTTTTGAAAGTTAAGTCCTACTCCCCATGTATTTCATATTGGCAATCTAACCTAGGACATACTGCCACTGAGTTATAGCCTGGGCTGTTTGTATTTTTTTTCTTTGCAATGTGTTCTTTTCAAGTTGCCTAGACATGCCTTGAACCTCGGATCTCCTTGCCTGCCTCTCTAAGTGCTTGTGTCTCTGCGGTGAACCACATCATAATTTTGAAGCAAAAATATTATATTACATATTAATTATACAGCCGTTAAAAGTGATATGACAATAACAAAAAGCTATAAGGAACATGTGTAACAATATTACTGGAGTATTTTCATTTTTTGGTAAAGTGGCTCAGTATTAACATTGAGATTATTTAAGGATTCCTATTTCAATATATAAATCAACCACTAAATAAAATATGAAGAGGTATGGCTAAACATCCAATAAAGAAAAATGGGAAAAATTCAAACAGCATGACAGCTGTTGAGTAATAGTCTTTTCTATATCACAATTTTCAGTGGAAATGAATCTACAGTGAGCCTCAAGCATCTCTATATGTTCTTCTGGATGTTCCACATTGCAAGAAAAGACTACTTCCAAGCCAGGTTTTCTAGATGGTCAGAGCGGCAACTAAAGAGGCTTTATGTGCCAGCCTGGAGCACGACTATCACTTTGTATAATGAAGGGACCGGCTGGCATGTTAAAATACAGTTGATTCTTCATCTTGATGGTCTTTAGCATTTTTAAAGGTCTGGTTTGTAATTTTATTTTTCAAGTAGACTGAAAAGATCAGGGTTACAAGAATCTTAATCATATTGAAGAATCCATATGCAATACAAAATCTATTTTGTCCTGAATATGAGAAGTCTGAAAGCTGAAATGAACAGAATTTATTTCTGAAGGAAGAAATGAGCTTCTATGAAATTTTAAAAGAAAGAGAGAATGGAAGAGAAAAGAAAAATGAGAATTTTGAAAGAAGCAAAAAGGAAGAGGAACAGAGGAGCAATTTATATGTAACATTATTTGAAGTTGTAAGGTAGTAGAATGAATAAGTGAAATAATTCATGATAGTTTCCTAACAGATGAATCACAGAATGATTAAATTAGAAACAAGTTCATATGTTAATTAGTAACTATGTGTATTTCATAAAAGAAGTTATTTTGCTTTAAGCACAAAATATAAATGAGGTTAGAGGGTTTTCTATAGAAGATTGGGCTCCTCAAACAGAGTAGGCAAGCTACAAAAGAAAAATATCAGTGGAAAGTCAGTTTTATTTTAATCTGAGAAAACATATTGGATGAATTAAATATAATATCCTTTCATCTGGAGACTATAGATGCCCCCCCCAAAAAAACCTGCTTTTTTTGAGGGAGAACACTTTGGAAATACAAGGTCAGAAATTACAATGCACTTCTAAGAAGATAAACTTTCCATTGAAATAAACCAATTTAACAAGAAGAGATTAGCAACTCGTGTTTGATCAAACCCATCAAAGACAAAAGTCCAAGGTCTTAACAGAGGAGGACAGATTCTGTGTTTATAAATTGGGTATTTGGAGGTATCATGAGGAGGGTATCCCCATAGACTTTCATGCTCTGAAGGAGTAGTTTGCTGTACATTATCTAATTAATCTGTACCATGCTCTGGGAAGTTCAATTTAGATAAAATTCCCATTTCAGAATGAGAAATTTCACAACAGAAAATAACTGATAGTCTTATGCCATGAATTAGAGATCAGTGGAAACATGAATCTACTCCATACCTCCCCAGAGCTGGCCTCAGCCAAAGAAAGATAAGTAATTACAGTATCTATCCCTGGTGTCTTGGGGCCACTGAGAGAGACCACAAATATTTTCTATTGAAAATCCCTAAAGTATCTATGATGCATTCTTTCAGATCAACGTGATTCTTGATGATTAAATGAACCTCATGTAACCATTTTCTGCAACATTAAAACACAACATTAAACATTAACATTAAACAACATTAAAACATGTTGTTAGTTACAGCAGATATACTTCCTCTTTGCTACTTTATAAGGTCAGGAAAATGGAGATGTTAGATTGAAAATATATTTTGACATGTATCAGAAAGGCATGTACAAAGCTGTTCCATGGAACATCACAAGGACATTAAGCTGGTCATCAAAGAATAAAGCAATGAATTAAGAGTTAAAATGGCATAGCTAAGTATAGAATGATGATGATGTTAAAGGTACATACAACTTCAACAGACAGTGCAATATGTAGCTCCTCCTATGATGGATCTTTCTTATCAAGAGTTATTTTTATTATTTTTTTACATTGGCTTGTTATTTTTTGACACAAAGACAACTAATCTGTTTAGTGGATTTTTAAATTTCAGTTCAAGATAAAATGAAGATAACTGTCATGCCCAACTGCCTTCAAGGCTTCTGTTTTTCCAAGGGTAAATATCATCAGTATTTTCAACCATCCTTTTATTTCCAAGTCTTCTTGCTTTTGAGTAGCTTACTGGTAGATGAATGAGGGGATCATATATCCACCCATTTCTCTACCTAGGATTAGTTACTAACAGCTTGAATTCCAGCCCTGAATTTTTCACTGTCAAAAACTTTGAGCAGTGTTAGAAAATAAAATCAATAACTTCAGTCTTTTCTGCCAACCAGTACTAAAATTATGATTAAATTATTAATAACAAAGAGGTAATTGGGGCTGGGGGTAGAGCTCGGTGGTAGAATGAATTCTTAGCATGTATAAAGTATTGGTTTTATTTCCAGCATTCTAAAAAAAGAAAAAGAACTAGACAGTTAAAGAAGCACTGTTTATTACATTTAGATATCATAAAATGTTAGTATTACTAAATATAGTTATGACGCATATGCTAATACAATAGCAAGCGACACAAATCATTAAGGAAATGCTAAGTGCATTTGAATTCAGTAACATGAAAGATTTCTTCAAAAGATTCTGAAAGAGGAAACGAAATGTCACAAAGTCAACAAATAATTTTAACATGCATAGATGATAAAAGATTAGCAGCCAGTGAATGCAAACAGCTCAGAAAATATGAGCAATTTTAAATGATCTAAAGTGTTCAGCATGAAATGCACACAAAAGCCTTTGGTACATGACTAGACATCTCAAATTGTTAAGAACCATAAAATCCAATTAAATAAAATGATACACAGCAGATTGGCAAAATACACATTAGAAGTAAACAACTGAAATGAGTAAACATCTTTCATTCCCTCCTTGTATAAAGGCAAATTGGTGCACCGAATTTGAGGTCAATTTTGATACCTCAAAGTAACTGAGATGTTACCAATGATGAAAAATAGAAGTCATCTAAACATTTATTAAGAATAAGAAAGATCATTATTAATATGAAATTATACAGCTAAGTATGCAATAGCTAATATGAACGGATTAGTTATAAGAATTACTTTCAATGATTTACTAAAAGCATGTTGATTAAATATATTTGTTTAAACCTTAAAGGATCCTGTAAATTCCCAGAAAAAACAATAAAATTTAGAGTGAGGGATATACTCCTTAGGTAGGATAATCTTAGAGGGAAGGCAAGAGATTAATATCTTCATTTTATCTTTTTGAAATATTTTATAATGTGAAAATTCTAAGGCAAAACAAGTACAAAATAATAAATGAATTATACCATTCTGGACTGAAATTACATTCAGATAAAACTTACCTTGTTTTCTATAACTATTAAAAATTTCATAGTGAGAACCAAGGATTTAGCTCCGGGGTTCCAGCACCTGGCTTGCAAGTGCAAGGGCCCGGGTTCAATCCCCAGTAACCACATACAATAATGCCGGGCCTGGAGACTCATGCCCACCAGCAATCAGTACCACATACCACAGCGGTGGGCATGGTGGTTCACACCTGTAATCCCAGCACTTGGGAGGCAGAGGCAAAGAGGACTGCTGTGAATTCATACTGTGTTTACATTCAATGAAATAAACCAGTACATTTTCACAGGTAATATTAATATTATTAAACCCTGAACTTGGTTCATAACCTAGTCTTCAGTTCTACAGCTCTTTTCCCATCTGTACATCATGGTACAGATTCTCATCTCACATGAATGATGGTCTTGCTGTTATAGCTTAGATCTAACATGTCCCCACAAAGTCTTTTATGCTGAGAGGTAGTACTGCAGGAAGAGTAATCTAATGATGAATTGATAACAGAATGTACTGTTAGGAGGTAGGACTTGGTTAGAAGAGGTGGGCCACTGGCATTGTGACCTAAAATAGTGTACTTGTGTTCCTGGCTCCTTTCTGCTCATTCTCAGCTTCCTGACATAGCTTGAGAAGCTTTTGTTTTCAATGTGCTACCATCACACTATTTCTTCTGTGGACTGAACCCTCTGAAACTTTAGGCCAAAATACACCACTCCTTTGTAAGTTGTGTCAGATATTTTGTTCCAGCATTGTAAAGCTATTGCCTTTGGTTCCCATGAATAAACATTGTTAGGTTGGCACATAACTTTCTATTTTTCTAGCAGCAGCTATCTTCTTTAGAGTTATTTCATTCCAGAAAAATTAAAGGAGGACACAATGTAGCTTAAGTTAATGGAGTCTGAATGTCTATATGTGACCATGTGATTTATATCACTCTATTCACCATGTCTCAGCTTATTTTCTTGTAATTCTGGGAGACTAGTGGCCTGTCCTTCTCCTTCTAGGCCATGTGGGTGCTTATGTAACTAATATGGCATCCATTTTGTTATCAGAAAGACAACACAGAATAGAGACTTAGTCAATAAGAAACAGAATTCTGAGCTCTGATTAAATTATATGTGAAGTTTAGCTTAACACTGAACCTTTTACGTTAATGAAGAAAACCTAAATTCTTTTCACCATTATAAAGAGTGGAGTTGAGTTTCATTCTAATTATGAACAAAAATATCCAGTCTAATAACAGAATTCAAGGTTAAATACCGTTACATGTCACATATCTTAGTAGAAAAAGTTGCAATTAAGAGGGAACAATAAAGTGAGTACCCTAGGCTTAAAATACTGGTGATATTTTTTCTTTTTTTTTTTTTCTCAAATTATGGTCTACTGTTCCTTTATTAGCAGAACTTATGCCGAAAGACTACAGCATTCATATACTTGGTGGGAATATTTGTGTGTATTCCACTCTGTACTTCCTTCTTGTGGTCTTGTGGCTTTGCTGACCTGTCTGGGAATTAATGCTTTCAGCAAAGGTTGATTTTTCTGTGAATAAAAGATTAGAAACAGTGATTTGGTAAAAGTCCTTTTTGAATGTAATTGAGTCCACATTGACTGAGAATATGATCATATATATAATTCAGTGTTGAAAAAGCCAGATCTCCATCCCAGATGGTTAGCATTTATATAATGAGGAAGCAGACATAACAGAAATGAAACACAAAGTCTAGCTGCAGAGTACGTATGCTAATCGTTCATCTTATCTGTGTGAAAAGGGTAGAAGGGCTCTTAAAGAAACAAAGATGGATCCAGCTTAGAAATGCTCAGATTATTTTTACTTTACCAGTTGTGCTGTGCCTTTACACTGTCTGTAGAGTTGCAAGCCCACCTGAGCCTAGATACCAGTCAGTGTGACTAAGACTAGTGAGACCACTAGCAGACAAAATTTCCAAGTCTATGCCCTATCCTCAGACTATCAGAAATGTTCTGGCTTTCACTGTAACACATAATTGGAAAGAGGCCACAGAACCATGTGTTTTGAAGGAGCCATTTATTATGAACCCTCAACCTGATTTCTCACTCAAATTTTGCCATTTCACAGGGTCATCTTATACTCTTATTCTCAGCGATGGAAAACATGCATAGGCAACTATACTCAGATTTCCATATATTGCTCTGTAATCAAAATCTTCATCAATTTCAACTAAGAGATACAGGTTGTCCAAGTCATTTTGAATATTTATTCATGATCAATATTTAAACATTCCTTTTTCATTACATTTTCCTTGTGAATTTGTTTCTGAAAAGTCAGTAAATTTCCATTACAGGATAACTATAAAATGGCAAAGGGATTAGCAATTCACATCACTCAACCCAGGCTGACCTTTTATTCAGTGATTCAGTGAGTAGTGCCAGGAAATAGAGTTTGAAGGATAATGTATATTCTGGTCATAGCAAAAGAAAGTAAAGAAAAAAACATTTACTAGATTATCAGATTGAAGATATGGAGTACAACATAATAACATGAATTGTGATGCTTAGAAGAGAACTATATATTTGCTCTCAGAAGTTGAGAATAAGTGACCCCTTGAAGTCCAGGACCAAAATAATGCCTCTGCCTCGATTCAAACCTATTATTGTTTTCTATGAATCATACCTTTTGAATTATTCCTCTTTAGTGGATCATTATTGGTGATAATAGCCAAAAATGAAGCTCATATGATACTACTACATGGAAAGTCTATTGTAAAAAATATAGGACTAAGTATTTTGGGAAAAATTATGTAATAACCTGTAGAGCAGGACTATACATTAAAATGTATTATATTTGGGAATTGAAATGTAGCTCTGAAAAATGCTATAGCATGTCTATAGCAATACAATGAACTGTCAATTTCCAAATACAGTCATATGTTGTTTTTGAAACTAACTGGTAAGACAGCCGTGAAAAGCAATTCTTTTAATTATAGCATGGTTTCAACAAAGCACTACCTTTAATAAATTATTTAATAACTTAAAATTTGATGAATTCCTTGCCTATACCAAATATTATTTAGATTAGTTTTATCATCAAATGACACAGTGAGATCTTCTTTCATTTTTTCATTTACATTTCACTTGAGAGAAACAGGGAAACATCTGCATTTGCTTTTTCAATATCTATCCTACTGATATCCTGCACAGCTCCATCAACCAGAAATTAGCCACAGGATTCTTGACTCCAAGGTTAAAATTTTCTTCCCTTAACTGTGTGAAACATGATGATGAGATATAGCACACACACACACACACACACACACACACACACACACACACACACACACTGATAATTTGAAGGAGATTCTGCACTAGGCACAGGTGAACCTGTTAGTTAAGTGCCAAGATGGTTGTGGAAACAAGGCATCTTTATTTAGAAAGATTCAGCCATCAGAATTCTCCGAATGGGGTTCTGCTGCTTTAACTTGATTCTGAATTTTGTACATTCATTTGTAAAAATGAGAGAAGATATTGGAGCAGGAGGACCAGTGGACTTAGGGTTACAGTGTCTGATCAGAAAGAGATCCCAAAACTTTCAACTCAAACAAATAAACTAGCTAATGTCTTTGTATTCAATGGTACAAGTTATTAGGCACAGGGAACTATTTTCCACCTAAGTAGGAATGCTTTTTGAGTTACGTGTGTTTCTTAAATAAATGGTGGGATCTTGCTTCTTAATCGATTCTGTCAGTCTGTTTCTTTTAATTGGTGAATTGAGACCATTAGTTCTTGTTGTTGTGTGTTGACTAACCCTCGTTATGATATTTCTCTGTTGTTGGTTCTTTCACTGTTCTTACTTTTAAATCCCCTCTTCTGTTTAATTTCTTGCCTTGCTTAATGGCTTCACTGTGTAAGACTTCATAGAGTTATGACACTCACTGTCTTTTTCTAGGACAATGTTTAGAATTTTTTGGAGTGTTGGTTTGATATTCATGAAATTTCTCAGGTATTCTTTGTCATGAAAGTCTTGTTTCCCCATTAATTTTGAAAGATACTTTGACAGGACACATCAATCTAGTTGGGAGGTTGTTTTCTTTTAGGACTTGACATGCTTCAGTCCAGGTTCTCCTTAATTTGAAGGTTTGTGTTGAAAAGTCTGCTGTAATTCTATTGGGTTTTC
Organism: Petromus typicus; assembly: GCA_004026965.1. NCBI lineage: Eukaryota > Metazoa > Chordata > Mammalia > Rodentia > Petromuridae > Petromus > Petromus typicus. The sequence continues at coordinate 43,085 of PVIR01002865.1, forward strand.
CCTTGTACATGATTTGTTTCTTTTCTCTAACTCCTCTCAATATTTCATTTTTCTGTTGGGTTTCTGGTATTTTAACTATTATATGTCTAGATATGGATTAATTTTTTTTTGATCATGGTTAGTTGGAGTCTTGTATGCATCACTTATCTGTATATCAAATTCTCTTCTCCTGTTTGGGAAGTTTGAAACTCCCAAATTTGTTGGAAGGAGGGAATCTGTATTTTGGAATGTTGTAAACTGAAAAAGACTTGTTTCCTGGAAAAGATTTATATTTTTAACATTATTTTTCCAAATTTCTTTTCAAACTGTTTAAGGTACTCAAGAATATCAGGAGTTAGAAATCATTCCCACTGCAGAGAGAAGAAATAAGAGATACTGGCTGTGTATATTTGATGAGTAATTTTACATATTAACTTAATTTCACCATTTTTCATGGTTCCCAGATATTAATTTGTGTGTTTTTATGATTATGCTTTTGGGTATGATACACAGTTAAATCTGTAGACTAAGTAAGAAACATAGGCCTTCAAAATGTGAATATAAATAAACCAGTCAATTAAATATTGGAAAAGAGCAAAAAGGCTGATCATGCTCACCTTCAAGTCACCGTTTGTCCACCCGCTTTCAAGTCAGCACTGACTTTCTTTTCAGACTGCCTCCCAAATATACAGGTCTCTGGAAAGGAACTGCACTGACTTTCCTCCATCTCCTATTGCCTAATCACTATATAAGTATTGGAACTTTTCAACATCTTCTAAGGTAGATATTCCTTGTTTAACAACCTACTGGTTTAAAGACTATTTAGACTTAAAACACATTTTGAACTTACTATTTGTTTTGTTTTATAGTTCTTTGCATCTTTTTTTATTGAGCCTCAAGGAATTTTTGTGCAATATGCCTTGTTTATACAGTATTGTATTTTTTACCTATTCTACTGTAGTTTTATGTTTTGTTATACATTACCATTCTGCATGGAAGAGTTAGGAAAATAAAAGCAATTTCACCAAGTTGGAGTTTCCTTTGAATATTTTTTGTTTTGAATATTCTAAAGTGTGTATTATATATAACTTCTCGTTTAGCCACCAACTCATTTAATGACTTAGTTGTAGGAAAGGAATTTGGTCATTAAAAGAAGTTTTTTCCAACTCAACAATGTATTGTTTTTATTATATTACCATTAATAATAAGAAACTGAGAGGATTAATGAGTCTGACATTGAAAACAGCTATAAAATCATCAGAGCTTTAATTATATCATATGGTAAAAGCTGACTGAAGCTCTTCAGAGAGATTTTTACCCAAGTGAGAATATAATTTTATGGTTCTTAAAACCAATCTCTTTAGCAATATTTAAAGAAATCCAATTCTTGCAACTTTTCAGTCTATAACCTCTGTAATATGATTAAAATTTATAACAACCATCAGAAAGAAAGCCTGGTCCTTGTAGAGTTTTTCCCTTTTTTGTGCAGTTGTGTAGAAAAGAGAGAAGAAACTATATGATGAAGAAACACATTGTGGATAGCCAACTTGGGGGAAAAAAAGCCTATCAAAGTAATACAGTTATTTCCTGAAAATGAAGAAAAAACTAGGCAGGAAAGAACATAGCAATAATATATTAAAAGGTATAAGAAAGCCTGAAAGCTAAGGCTTGTTCCTGAACAAAGGATAATTTTAATTCAAGGTTGTTGCAGTAGAATCTGTTGTTTGTGCATGACTAGCCTGACCTTCCACAGCCCATGAGGAGTTGGTGGGCTGCCAGCTGGAATGCTTTTCCTGTCGATGCAATACTTGCCCCACAATGAACATCAGACTTCCTCGTACCTCCTTCCACAGGAGACATAGACACTATGTTTTCCTTGCGCAGGGAAGAATATTCCGTTTTAAAAGTCTTCAGCTGTCAGCAGGCACATTCCAGCCACTCCATTCCTCTTGGCCAGAGAAAAGCAAATGGCCAACACAAAAAACAAGAGTCTGGGGAAAAAGAAAAAGCACCCTCAAATCCCTGGAGTCTCTGTTGTCAATTTCATCTCTGGAATTCATAGTAATATTAATCAGTATCCTACTGGAATACTTGTATGCAGAGAATCTTTCTCTTTGTTTTTCTGAAACCAGTACAAGTTCAGATTCTATGAGTGACAAGCAGAAATCCTAAGGATTGTCTTGATTGAGAAGTGTTTTATTTGCAAATGTGTACTGCATCATCTTTTAAACATAATATTTTAGAGGAAAATGATAATGTGTCACTTATAAAACATTATTTCAAATGGGCAAGAATAACTCAAATCCATGGGAAAAGTCAGTATTTTTATTCCTTTTTTAGTGTAAAGATTCATGGGAGAGCATTTATGTAAAACTTAGCAATGAAATGTAATTCAATAATGACTGAGATCCAGATTATTACCAGAAGAATTCTATAATGATTTCATGAGGGAAATTTCACTGAAAGTATGAAAATAAGAATATGTAAAGTCTGTAGCTCCACACACCTGACTTAGTGAAGTTGCCTTTAATAACAACTTCAAAATTGAAATAACTTTCTCCTCTTACTGGGGCAGAAGTCTCAAGCTGTCTTACCAAATAGTACAGTTGCATGGTAACTTGAGACATGAAAGTTACTTGGATTCACAGATGTGGATTTTGTGTAACTCTAAGTTATTCAGAGCAGATAATATATATGCAAATCCTAAATTCATATTCTGTTTTTAATCCCTTACATTGTATATAACTCAGAATATCGTTGGATAGGATACTGCTATCGGTGAGAGGAAGTAAAGGAATGTAAGGCAGAGAAGGGAAATTGCTTTGGGATAGCCTTTCTGTATTTTAAGAAAGATAGTAATAATAATTGAAAAGAATATATGTGCTAGACAGTAGTTAAAAATGAAGCTAAAAGTGGGTTCTATAATTTACATTATTTCTTAAATAACCCTTGATAAAATAGGCAAATACTTTCCTCATTATCCAAAGGTTAAACCAGGTCATAAAAAGTCAAGCTTTGATTTCCAGCTTCCTCTTCCAGGTTTAATAAAGTGGAGGCTTTCTTTTTTTTAAAGGTTTTTTTGAGACAGGGTCTCACTTTGTGGTTCAGGCTGGCCCTGAGCTCAGCCTCAAACTCACATCACAGCAATCCTCCTGCTTCTGCCTCCTGAGTGCTGCTGGGATTACAGGTGTGAGCCACCACGCCCGGCACTGTGGTATGTGGATACTGGTTGCTGCTGGGAGTGAGTCTCCATGCCCAGTATTGTATGTGGTTACCGGGGATCGAACCCCAGTCCTTGCGCTTGCAAGTCAGGCGCCGGAACCACTGAGCTAACTCCCCGGCCCGTGGAAGTCTTCTTTTTGAAATGGCGATGTGTTCTCCAAACAGCTTGAAAGATATTTTTTCTCAGTATCTTGTCAGAGCATTGATAAGCATAGACCTAATAATTCCTTCCCAAAGCAAAGTACTATATCTATAATTGTCATATACATAGACTGAGTAACATCCCATTGTTCAAGTTACCTAATGTATTTACCCGAAGAGGGCTAATTTTACAATGGGGAAGAAGACTACTTTGGTTTGATTCTTTGGGCAAAAAAAGACTTCGCTTGAAATATGCAGCTAAGATTTTCTGCAGAACATCTACAGCCACGTGTGTTGGATTGCTTCATTTTGTGTGAGAAGTAATTACTGGGTCGATCCTCTGAACAAGTCTGGTGACCATAAAGCCATGCAAGGAAAATGGAAGGCTAGTCATTAATTAGATATTTTCTTATCAGCTCTGAAAGAACTCATGCAATAATAAGAGCAGTACTAGCTACAGGGAAAGAAGCCAATGGGAAATACCAAGCATAATTGTTCCCATGTCTGTGAGCACCTAGTTACTGTACATTTAATTAGTAATGAGGAGAGTTATTTTACTGTTCTCTTAATTTCTGAGATGAATGAAAAATAAGTGAATCCAAATTGTATCAGTGATATTGAATTCAATTCATGAATATGAAAAATTTTAAACTTCTATCTACTTTTTAAAACTGCATTTAAGGAAATGCAATATCAGCCTGAGTGTGATGTATGGATTTTGAGGAGGTTAACTGACATTTACAGTGGCAGGATCTCAGTGTTAGTGGTACATTAGTCTCAAAGCCAATCATGTAGAGAAAAAATATCTCCATATAAATAATTTAAGTTTATCTTGGTTGGTAAGGGTGTATCTTCATTATATTTGCAGTAAAATAATTATCACAAACATAGTGGATCAAATGAACACAAAGGTATGAACCTTACAGTTATTAAACTCAGCATTCTCAAATTCATATTTTAGAATGTTTCTGTTCCCACCAGAGATTTCAGAGTAAAATCTATCGCTTACTTTTTCTCTGTTCTGTAGGCCAGCCACATTATTTAGTTGCTAGTCCTTTCCTCCATCTTCAAAGCACAGAATTCTGGGCTGGGGATTTAGCTCAGTGATTCTCATGACTGTCTTGCAAGAGCACGGTCCCAGGTTCGATCCCCAGTAACCCCAAATAACAATACCCACCAGCAATCAGTACCACATACCACAATGCCAGTCTTGGTGGCTCACTCTTTTAATCCCAGCACTCAGGAGGCAGAGGGAGGAGGATTGCTGTGAATTCAAGGCTGAGTTCAGGACCAGCCTGAATGACAAGGTGAGACCATATCTCAAAAAAAAAAAAAAAAAAGCACAGAATTCCAACTTCTGGTTCCATCACCTCATGCTCCTTTTCAAACTTTGTTGCTGTCTTCTCCTTCTTATCCAAACTTGTGATTTCATCGAGCCAGCCCTGACAGTCCAGGATAACCTTCCACTATAAAATCTTCAACTTAATCATATCTGCAAAGTTATTTTTATTATGACTAGTAGATTATTCACTGCTGATAGAGATGAAGATGTGGATGTATTCAGGGAGAGAAAAAGCACAATTGCACATATCTCATGCTTATCGGGTAATTTTACAGCAGAAGTTCTCAATATATACACGTGTCAATGCTTAAAACATTATGAACCCTATGAATTATGATAAATATGAAGGTGAGGGGAGAGCAAGAGGAAGTAAGAAGAATTAAAATATGTGATGTAGAAGTATCCAAAACTCACAGTAAATGTAAGTATTATGTATTATAAACATGAGCTAAGAATAATAAGGATGTAGATGGAGAAAGTGGATTTAAAGGTGCAAGGAAGAAGGTGGGTGGGAAAGGATTAAAACCATAAGAAGCTGCGGCATGTAATGTACCCACCCCTCAAGATGGATATAAACTTCCTGTAGTGTGGGTATGTGTTAATAACTTAAAAACTAAAATTAAAAGTATACTTTTGAAAATACCTGCCCACCTCAAATTGCTCGTATATAGCTGTCCTACTGTGAAAGTGCTATGAAATCCGGAATATAAATTTATTTTCCAGAATATTGTTATCTGTAACAAATTTTGCTTTTGAGTTTCATCAGCCTACTTTGTTGACAATTTGCAAGGATTCTTCAAATAGGTAGTAAGTATTTACCAAGGGGGAAAGTCACCACCTTCAAAGGAATGGCATCACAGAAGTCCTCAGCAGTACTTGTCTTAGGCATATTGTTTGGGGGAAATGTGTTCACAAATGCTACCATATTTCACAACAAAAAGTGTTTAAAATAGTGCTAACAAAGTAAGGAATGCCCAGTACAAAGCGGACACAACGAAAGTTTGGAGAAGAGAGAAATGAGTGGCTGAGAGGTTTTTATTCATGTTCCTGTGGCAAGTTGGAAGGACCTGGTCACAGGTGGGCCTGGGAGTGAAAGTCTTCTGGTTTGGGAGCAGGACGGAGACATTGCTATAGGAGGAGGCAAAGCAAGGAGTACAGGCTGCCTGTGGGCTGCAGGCCACTTGGAGTGAACTGGAATGTTCAAAATAACTTTAGGAACCAAGTTAAAACAAAACTTTGGACTAGATTGAAAAAGCTCTTGAATGGCAAACACAAGCTTTTCTATAGATCTTACTTTTAAGGCAATAGAGATAAAGAAAGCTACAGGAGTGAACACAATAGTAATTAGATGAAAGGCCCTTTGGATTTTATTAGCAGTGTGTCTCTCAATCTTCTACCCTTCTTGCCTCAATATTTCTGACGGGATAAATACAGAATAAAATTTTCCCATCATATTTTCATAATGCTTGAAGGATGAACTTCAAATATTTCACATTTACAGAGCAGCATAAAGTGAATGGTTTTACTGATGTATTAAGCAAAAGATACATGTTCTAAAATAAGAAAATGCTTGACTGGCTCCACTAACATGCATTTTAGGTTAGAACCGTTGTCTGTCAATTCTAAGGAAAATGTAAACTGGTACCTAAGAATAGAAAGGAGAAAGGAATGGTGAAATTGATTCATTTTTTTCTTTCTCTAGATAGTGTGAAAATAATTTTAACTTTAAATTTGAGGAAATGCACAAGTGAACAAAATCAGGATAAGGTATATTTTAGCGAACAGACATTTACAGTGAGTTCTCAGGATCTGATTCAAATCTCATGAATTGGTACCCTCATTCAAAATGTTTTAATGTTGAATACCACATGCCTGTAACATCCTCCATTCTCTCTTTCATCTCTCCTACTCTGTTAGAAAAGGTAATAAAGAATGAACTCTATTACATACAAATATCCACAAACACAGAGCTATTTATATTCACCACTTCCAAGAAATGACATTTGGAATTACAGGATGTGTAATGCTGTTCTTGTGGGAAACTTCGAGTGGAACTATTCCTTCATTAAGACAAGGAATGTCATTAGCTCACTGGACTGTAAGTTTGATAAGCACAAGAGTTTCTTTATAGTAGTTTACTAGACCTTGACTGCATAGTTTCCTCAGTTTAAGAATTATCATTCATCAACAACAGTTCCAGCCATTTCCAATTAACCTATAAACAGATAAGAAAATGTAAGGTACAAGAAACTGCACATAGATTTTTGATACTGCCTGAATTTTGATACTACTAAGCTAGACACGATTTCATCTCTGAAAACACATCTTAAGATTACTCTCTCATTTCAGCTGTACCCTCCTCCTAGTGCCTGACCAAAACTAGAACCACATACATTTGTACATGGACTGTTTCTTCTTGGAATGTTATGAGATATCTCCTTGATTAGGGTACTTTCCTATTTGAAGTCACTTTGTTTCTTTGCTTGTTTTTTTTTTAAATAAAATAATGAATACCTTCCTTTATTGGTTCCAAAGGTCACGTAGATGTTCATTCCAATCCTCAGTGCATGTCTCTTTAATTTTTAAATTATAGATAGGGCACAAGAGAGTTATCAATCAGAGATTTATCAAACAAGGAAAGATATTTGAAAATAATTTGAGGTCTATACAGTTGCCCATGTGAAAGGCTCACATGAACACTGGTGTTGGTAAGAGACTTCGGTGGCCAAACATGTCATCCATTCCCAATGAGAGGAGGAGTATGGAGGGAGGAACAGCATGAGAGAAGGAAGAAAGACAAAGCCTCTTTCCCTTTAGTTCTGAAAAAGGCTTTGATTATATTGGGATTTTAGATTAGAAGGCAGAGATATCAAGCCATATGCCTCAGCTAATTCATTTGAGAATTAGCCTATAAAATTTGTAAGAAACTGTCTAGATCATGAAAATAATAAAAAAATGCTGTGTGGTAAGATAGTGCTGTCAAGGAAATACATTGTTATTACTACTTATTATTATTAAATATATAGTTTTGTAAAAAGCAACTTGACATAATAAGTTAGCCACTGCACCTTGTATAAAGTATACAAGATTGGTCCTTATACTCCTCAAGCAGTACATTTGATCTTCAACATTACCCATGCTAAATAAGTGTAACTTTGTGTATCCTTTGATAGTATCTTCTCATTTCTCTCATCTTACCCCTAGTAACTCTTCTGTCTACCTCATGTATTAATTTTTGTTTCTTTGTTTTCACATCAGGCAGGACCTGTCTTTCTCTGTATGATGTCTCTAAACTCAGGCCCTTGCTCTTGCCAGGCAGGCAGGGTGCCATGAGCTAAACCCCACTCCTTTTCTTTGTATGACTTTAACTTTATGTATATCTTCCAGTTTAATCTATCTTATGTTCTTTAAATAAGCTTTTGGCTCCTTTCTGTCTGTTCCCCTTCAGGTAATACCATTATGGGTATGCTGGTTCAACTGATGATGTTTTATAATTGTCTTCATCTACTTTCATTAGTATCAGGTTTTTCAGGGATTGTATGATTTCAAATAACTTGTATTAAAGTTCACTGATTCTTTGCACCAGTTGATCTGGTCTACTACTGACCCCGCTGGTTGAAAATTTGAGTTCAGTGATACTCTTTGGCTATGGATTTCTGTTTGATTTTGGGTCTTATTCCTGATCATTTACAAAATCTAGGACCTCAAGTGGTATTTACATTGTGAATAGAACAAATATATAATATATAGGACAAATATATATAATAATATGTGAATTTATATCTATATATCTCACTTTATTCTCTGCATCTGTACAGTATATGAATGCAAGAAATAACTGATGAATAGATACTCATCTTTTTATCTGTAATATACTGAATCCTCACAATAATTGCAGGGACAGAGAGGTGGCTTCCAATGTACACAGGAGGAAATAGAAGAACATCACTGAGTAGTCTAAGGCTACACAAGCATAGTGCAGGAAACTTTATTTAAATTCAGACATAGAGTCTGACTCTAAGTTCTAAGTTTTATTTTACCTGTAATTTAAAAATATGGAGTTAGTTCCTATAAGTTAATATTTTCATTCAATTTTAAAAATTTCAATTCATTCATAAGGTAATAATTCATAGCCTTCATTTTTTCTTAAAGGACACATAAAATATATCTACTGTATACAATGTCAAGTGATTGCTGTTTTATTTTGCTTTTAATCATACTATTAATCTTTTGTATTCAGTGCTGAGTAGCACATGATTGTACTGTTAAAATTAGGGCCAGGGATTTAGCTCAGTGGTTCTGGTGCCTGTCTTGCAAGTGCAAAGACCCAGGTTCGGTCCCTTGTAACCTCATACAACAATGCTGTGTGTCAAGAATCACACCCATGAGAAATCAATACCACATTTGTAATCCTAGCATTTAGGAGGCAGAAGCTGAGAGTTTAAGGCCGAGTTCAGAGCCAGCCTGAACTATAAAGCAAGACCCTGTCAAAAAATGCATAAATTTATCATTCGTATTGGCTTTTGAACCATAAACCTAAGTTCCATATTTTTCCCACTCCCAAAATGACTAACTTTATTTAACTTCCCATTTGAACAAAATCAATCTAAATTTCAGGATAAAGTAATTACTTCATTACCTATGAAGGAAAGTTGCAATATTTATTAATTTTATTACACAGTTAATATGTGAAAGGCTTTGTGCTCTAGCTCATCTTATCCTGATAAAATATTTATGCAATACAGATTATTTTCACCTGAGTTTTGCATGCAAGGGAAAGGTGAGGTTGCCAAGATAAAGTGAGTTACCTCAATAGGAACAAATAAAAGGTGGAGCGAGAGTGGGCTGACCTCAATCTGAACTTGGACAAGACCTAAACCCACTTGCATGAGACCTCTGTTCAAGGAATTTCTCTTCAAAGGCCACTAGAATATCTAACCTGATTATAAGTTGTATCTATTTATTATATACATATATTACTCATGGCTCCTAGAGTCACATTTAGACTCAGTGAATTGTGCTATAATAGAGTCTCTTTCGCTTCCCAGTACACATAAAATACTTGAAAATATGCCTATTCCTTCCATTTCTTCTTGATCTCATTTGGCTCAGCAGAGGTATGGAATGAATCTAGACACAGAAGATATAGAAGGCTTAGGAGAAGAAAGACAAAAGATAAGGGTTCTCTGGTATGTGCACATTCTGTGTACATTCATGGAAAAATTCCATCTATTCTCTATTTGGTAGGGATGAAATAAAATAAAAGCATAAAGAAAAAAGACAGGGAGTAGTAGCAGGCTCATCCTATGCTCCTGATTATTAAGCACTGCTTTCCCATCCTACTGTATTGTCCAAAGTCCACATAAACCATTTTCTAGTGGTTTGGTTTGCAGGGTACCTTGGTTTGATGCAGACATCTGATTTATGTTTAACAATCTAGGTGATAAATCAAGAGAACATTCTTTTGCCTGAAGATTTTATGACTACTTGAAAATTCACCTGGGAAAAACATGACTTTCATTTATCTTTCATGATGTCAGTTTTGTGAGGTCTCTGATGTAGTAAAGTGAGGTTGAAAAGAAGAGAAACAGGTTGGTGTCTAGAGACTTAAGTCCATTAGGCTCAGAGTAAGAAAAGAAATCATGAAGATTGCTTTGTTCTGTTTTGTTTAAAAAATTTGGCTTCAAGAAGAGTGGCATTTTGCTGTCACTATGGGATAAATTTCTTTGGGAAAAAAATATCTCTGCTGGTGAACAGTTCTCAAGGTGACCTGGTAAGCTTATAATTTAAATAAAAAATGTCAACAGCATTAGCAAGCGCTGAAGAGAAAAAGTTTGATGCCTTTTGAGAAAAGAGCATGGGGATTTTAAATGAATAAAGTTTTGCTTTTGATGTTTGGCATAATTTTCTCAAAGAAATTATGTGCCATTACAGTTCAGAACTATGCACTGTCCCATGATAAGAGGTGAATTTTCAATCTTTGACTCAGCAACAACAACCATAAAATGGGTTCTTCTAATTCTGAGGCGGTGGAGGAGTCATGACTCAGTAAACTTTACTGAAGAGGAGAGAGAAGTTTTTCTTTTAGTGTGAGGGATACAAAGAGTACAAGTAAAAAAAAAAAAATCGTTGCATCAAGATAGGTGAGGCCAGTATGTGAACACAGGAAAGTGCCTGTGACATAAGATTCTCAAGAAACGGGGTTGTGTTGCACAACAACCACCACAAGCTTCCGAGTTTTTGCTTACTGTTTTACAAATGAAAAATAGAGGTTTAGGAAGGTTATATTCTTCCACATGTTCGCACAATAAACCTTTCTTGTGGAAGGAATGAAATTTGATTGATCCCAGGTATCATTTATGAGACATTGTCAAGACTACTACTTCTAATTCCATCAATTGCAGTTTTAATTTGGAGCCACTGCCTTGGTGAAATCACTCATTTGTAAAAGGATGCCCCTTTCAGTTGGCCATGAGAAGATAAAAAATAAATACAAATTGAGACAAAAATTATCTGAAAAATCTCTATATACAAACTCTACAAGTTCTGATATAAAATAACAATTGAAATTTAAAATTTTAAAATCCTATGCTCTGATGACAGTGTAAGTATTACATATCCAAATCTGTAGGACAAAATGAAGGAAAGTTTATGAATGTTCACATCAGAAAAAAAAAGATAAGTCTAAACAAATAATCTAATGATGTGACTCACAGTGCTAGAAAACCAAGAATATTCTAAACATAAAACTTGTGGAAGGAATGAAATTTGTTGATCATTTTCTCTCTGTGTCTGTCTCTCTCTGTCTCCCTCCCCCACCATACACACAGCATTTGTTGGCACAATGTTCCAATCAGAATTCCACTTTCTTGACATTTTATTTGCTCACAGACATCTGCATTACAGAAATACGTGCAGGTGACGCAGATTGATAATACCAGCAAGATGAGTGTAGAACAATTATTAATAAGACATAAAAGGAAAGAGAAAATGGATTGACTGATGAAAATTACAACTAGAATGTTAGTTGACTAGACTAAGGTAGTAAAATAATACTGAAATAAAAACTACTTAAACTCTTTCTCTGTCAAAAGCTGTTTTATACCTATGTAGTCATATTAAACCTTACAATTCAGTGTAGACTTTCAGTGCAGACCTTCTCTTATTAGAATAAAACATAAATTTCTTTACATTCTTTCTTTTTTATATGGTTGAAATTTTTCTCAATTTTTCAGACTGTAAACCATAGTGAGTCATGACAGTAATAAGATCTTCAATTTCCTTATTCAATCTGTGCTCTAAATGAAGCTAAATTCCCACCAGATGCCATCTTCTCTTTTTTTACACCTAGTATGTAGAGAATAATTTGTTTTGATTTATTTTTAATTTTTAAAATATTTTTATTCTTTTATATTTTTAGCACATAATGATGATATTCATTGTTGGAAGCTGGTATATGTACCTAAGATACTCCAATTTCTTTTTTTTTCTATTCCTCTTTTTACCCTTATAGATACATTAATTTAAAAAAATGTAATCTTTATGAAAAATGGAGTACTAGTATGCCATAAAGAAAGATAAACAAGTCATTTGTAGGAAAATGGATGCACCTTGATATGCCCTAATAATAAGTCAAATAAGTCAAACACACAAGATTAAATATTGCAAATTTCTCTTATATTAGAAACCAAAAGTAAGAATAAAGACCAAAATAAAGGAGTAATGCTTGATAGTAGGAAGACACATCACTCTCAAAGGGGAAAAGCACCCTAATTCTTTGTATTTATCCTTTGCTTCTTCTTCCTCTTCTCTCCCTCCATTACTCTCCTTTCATTTCAAAGTTTTCACTCCATGTTTCCTATGATCTATCTTTTATATATCTATATCTTTTATAGCTTTGCTTTTGCTTTTTTATATATATTTTGGTTTTCTCATGTAAGAGAAACCATACAATATTTCAGTTTGCCTATTTGACTTATTTCACTTACCCTTATGGATTCAAGGTGAATCCGTTGTTCAACAAATGACTCGAAATGATCACTTTTATGGCACGGTTATACTTCATTGTATATAAATATCATATTTTCTTTATCCATTCCTCTGTTGATGAACTGTAAAAGACTTCCAATATTTCATTATAATGAGGTGTGCTGTTCTAAACATGGATATGCATGTATCACTCTAACCAGATGTCTTTATTTCTTTCAGCAAGCTATCTGGAAAGATAATAGCTGGGCTGAATGGAATTTCTAGTTTTAGTTTTTTGAGAAATCTCTACTGATTTCATCAGTAGCAGCACTAGTTTACATTCCACCAAGAATGTAGAAACACTCCTTTCCCCATAGCTTAACCAGTATTTATTACCATTTGATTACTTGTGGACAGCCATGCTTCTCGGGGTGCAGTGGAAAATCACTGTTGTTTTAATTAGAATTTTTCCAATGGTCAGAGATGTGAGACTTTTTTATTGTGTTTATTAGCCATTTGTATTCTTTCACTTTGGAAATGTCTGTTTCACTTGTCCAGTTTTTGTTTGGGCCTTTTGGTGGTATAAATTTTTAACCTCTATACATTTTAAATATTAGTCTTACATCCAAGAAGTAAGTGGAAAAATTCCTCCCATTCCATAAGTTGTCTCCTTACTTTGTTAATTGTTCCCTTTACTGTGCAAATTTTTAAAAGATTTAATATAATGCTATTTGTCAGTTCTTGATCTTATTTCATGTACAATGGCAGTCTGGTACACCAAATCCTTATCTATTATCTTCAACTGTTTTACATATTTAATCTTTTGGCAGACTAAGTGATTCTATTTTAATATGTAGATATTTGACTCATTTGGTTTTATTTTAGTGTGTGAGGAGGGATATGGATCTAGATTCAACTTCTGAATGTCTATAATGGGTTTGCCTAGCTTCATTTATTAAATAAGCTATCTTTCCTCTACCATATACTTTTGGTCTCTATGTTGCAGACCTACTGGATGGATGTTCCTGGGGTTGCTTCTGCATCCTTTATTCTATATATCTGCTTTTCTGCCAGTACCAAACTGGTTTTTATTATTTAACCTCTGCAACATAACTTGAAATCCAGGATTGTGATGTCTCCTGCTTTGTTCTATTGCCAAGGATGGAGTTTGCACTTTTGGGCCTCTTCTGAGTCTGTATTACATATGGATTTGTTGTTTTCTCCAGTTTTGTAAAAAGCATTATTGCTGCTATTATAAAAATTTCTATGTTATCGCTATTTACATAAAACTGGCTCTGTTTATTGACAAACCAGGGGTGCCATTCCATTTTCTGATGTCTCCTTTGCTCTTCCCCTTTCAGAACCCTACAGTTTCTGTCACTGAGGTCTTTCACTTCTTTGGTATGTTAATTTCTAAGTATTCTATTTTCCTTGAAGCTATTATGAATATTTTTATTTTTTCTAATTTCTTTTTTAAATTTCAGTGGAGAGGAGCACTATTGATTTTAGCATGTTTGTTTTGTATCTTTCCATTTTGTTAAATTTGCTTCTTCTATCAGTTTTTGATGGAATATTTGCGGTCTTCTATGTAAATGATCATATTCTCTGCAAATAAGCATAGATCAACTACTTTTTCTATATTTCCCTTTTATTTCTGCCTTTGGTTGGTTTTGCTAATATTTCAGTTACCATAATGAAAAAAAGTGGCGATAGTAGATGTGTTTATGTTGTCCTGGATTTTTAACTAAAAGTTTTAAATTTTTCTCCGTTTACAATGAGATTGGCTATAAATTGGTCAAAAACAGCTTTAATCCGGTTGATATAAAGTCCTTCTATACCTTTCTTCTTCAGAATTTTTATTATGAACATGAGTTGAATTCTGTCAAATATATTTTTCTGAATTTATTGAGATTATCCTATGTTTTTTTTCCTTGCTTCCATTTAAGTGATACATTGAAATATTGACTTGCTTATGTTGAAACAGACTTGCAAACATGGCATCAAGCCTACTTGATCACAAAGTCAGATTTTTTCGTAATGATCTGTTGAATTCTGTGAAATGGGTTGTATCCAAATTTTGTCCCCAAATCCTCATGGGGTCATAAGTGGAGCTTGTCAAAAGTGGCTGGATCTAGGAAATGTGATGCTGGGACCAGGGATGTGATGCTGGGACCAGGGGTGTGATACTGGGATTCAACCATGGTGCAATGCTAGGATTAGGGCTGCACTACTCTGCACGTGAGTTCTACCTTCCCTAAGGATGAGTAACTGAATAAGATATAAGTAGAAAGAGGGTAGCTGCTTGTGCTTGCTGCTTGCTGCCTTCTGCCTGCCATGAATTGTTTCTCCTCTGCCATTCCACGCTGCCATTCCACCCTGCCTTGGAATCAGAGCACCATGAACTGAAAGCTCTCCAACTGTGAGCCAAAAGACCCCTGTTAATTTTAGGCATTGAGTGTTTTGTCTCAACAATAAGAAAAGTATCTTTGAAGATTTTAGCACCTATGTTCATTAAAGTAATTCATCTGCAGGTTTCATATTGGTTGAAGTTTGTTTGATGTTGGAATGAAAGTAATGATAGTTTCTAAGAATAAATTTGGCAGTAAGCCATCCCTTTTAATTACATTAAAGAGCTTGTTGAGTATTGGCATTCGATCATCCCTGAAGTTTTTAAAGATCTTAGTGGTAAGTCTATTAAGTGCTGAGCTTTTATACTTAAATTTTTAATCCAGTCTCAATTTTACTGCCTGTTATTGGATATTTCTGGGTTTTCTTGTCCTGTTGGTTCTTTTTAGTCATTTATATGCATCTAGGAACTATCCACCTTTTCCGGAGTTTCCATTTTATTGGAGTACAGGTTTTCAGTGTAGGTACTAATAATTTTCTGGATGTTAGCAGTGGCTAGTGTGATCTCACTTACTGCTTCTTATTGCATTGATATACATATTTTCTTTGCCTTTATTTTGGTAAGTTTTGTTAAAGATTTGTCAAATTTGTTTACTACTTTGAAGAATCATATTTTTGATTCATTGATCTAAGTATCTTTAGTTCCATTTGATTGTTTTCTTTATAAGTCAAAGCCCCGATTTTTAATATTTCCTTCTTTGTACTAGCTATGGATTTGAATTTTTCCAGGTACTTGAAGTGCATTGTTGGGCTATTTATTTTGGCTCATTTTATTTTTCAGACATAGGCATTTCTATCTATAATCTTCCCCATTAAGACTGTACTCATAGCATCTCATAAGTTTTGGTTTATTGTATAGGTATTATTGTTCAGCTCTAAGAACAGTCTAATTTCTTTCTTGATTTATTCAGTGACCCATTGAGTGTCCAAAAGTATGTTAATTATTATCCAGGCTTTTGTAAAACTTCTGTGGCTTCTTTCTTTTCTCATTGATTTCACTTTCACTATACTATGATCTGATAATATCCAGTGGGATAATTTTGCTTATTTGATGTTTATTTAAACATACTTATGGTCTAGCATGTGGCCTATTTTAGAGAAAGTTCCATGTGGTGCTATAAGAAATGGTATTTTGCCATTTCTGGAAGGAACACTGTAGATATCAATCATATTCATTTGTTGAAAGGAGTTCTTCAACTACAATATTTCTTTGCTAACCTTTTTATCCTATTGACTTGTTTGTGTCCATTCTGGAGATCAGATGTGTGTAAATGCTTAGAGAGAGAAAACACTTGCATACCAGCTAAATGCAAATAGAAAGGCTCCTTTTCAGTGAACCTTGCCACACTCACTACAGTAAAAGTAGAAAAGATAGATAAATAGATTCATTTTCTAGAATACAGACAGTCCCATCTGAGATGTCTTAAGAACAAGATCACCCATGGGCAGGAGATTTAGCTCAGTGGTTCTGGTGCCTGTCTTTCAAGCACAAGAGCCCAGATTTGATCCTTGGTACCCATATACCATACTAGGTGTGGAGACTCATGCCCAGCAGCAATCAGTACCACATACCACAATGCCGGGCATGGTGGCTCATACCTGTAATCCCGGAACTTGGGAGTCAGAGGCAGGGGGATTGCTGTGATGTGAGTTTGAGGCTGAGCTCAGGGCCAGCCTGAACTACAAAGTGAGACTCTGTCTCAAAAAAGAAAAAATAAAATAAAGAAAAAAAGGACAAGATCACCCAAAATTAGAAATATATTCCTATTAACCTCAGGAAGACTTGAGAATTTTATTCAAAGGGCAAGACTCCAGTACTGCTAGTATAAACATGGAAATCTGAGGTGCCCCGTGTATTTTGATTAACAGTGAAGCTCAGTGGTCATTAACTCTTCTTTTGATTTCATGACAGCTTTTTCTTTCTTCAACCCAGCTCTAGTGAGCCATGGCTACCCAATGATGTTGGAGAACACATAACCCCTACTAGATAGGGTCTATACCCCTATCTAGCATGATTTTTTTTTTTTTGCGTCTCACAAGTACATTTATTCATATCACAGAGTGAACACATTTATGCAGGTGCACAGCAATGCTCTGCGCTCTGGTCTGACACAGCTTGAGCTCACAGGCAGACTGATGTTTTGTCTCACAAGTACTCAAGAGAGCCAGAGAAAGACAGAGACCTCCACTCCTTCCACACTCTGTAAGAATTGTGGGATTTACAGTTCTCAGGGGGAAGTGAGATAGAAGACTAGAGTGTAGCAAAGTTGGCTGGGGTAGTAGACATGATCTGTGGGCTGCAAGTTCCCAGACACATGTGCAGAACAGTTCCCAAAGCCCACATGGACTTTTCTTTATAACTCAAATTTTCAATAGTTCAGCATAAAGATGACATCAACCCAAAGCATGAGACCACAGCAGTGGCTCTCAGGACTGAGATGTCGAAGTTCACATGGGTTTCCTTGCACAGTGGTGCTATGCTAACTCTCCACAGTAAACTCTCTGCAATAAACCACACTGTATTTCACAGATGCCGTGTGTTCTTATGTCTTTGCTTTTCCCCTCTGTTCTCTTATCTCAGCCTGAGCTTACTCTGCAGAACCAACTGTTTCCCAACTATCCAATTTTATTTTCTCAAATGAACTTTATAAGTTAAAAAAAAAAAAAAAAAAAAAAAAAAAAAACAGTATCTCTGGGTATATTGCCTCCTGCATTAGCCCTGTCTTCTAATTCTGGCACTTCATCTTCAGGTTGTTTCTGGCTACTCCCCACATTTTCAGTGGAAATTTTATCTGTTCAGTTTCTACTTGACATCTTGTCATGGACTAATTCTTTGGTAAAGTGATCGTTCATGTTTTATATTATTTTGTTTATCTCCTCTTTTTATTAGTGTTGTCAGCAAGCTCATTGATCATTTTGTTTACTAAGTCCATTATCTCTCAAAGCTATATCATATTTGAATTTTCTAAGCAACTCATTAATTTCTTTTTGTGTTATCTTCTTTTATTACTTTGTACAATTCAACTGTTTGACATTTAATATTCTCCACATCAAAGCCCCATGGATGAGCTTGGAGAGTATAGGAAAGTTTCAGAAGCTTTCAGTTACTTTGTTTTATCATATTTCTGTGATTGTGATTGTTGTTTGTGTGTGTGTGTATCCATGCACATGTCTGCACAAGTGTGTACAGTGAGTGTTGAGCATTAATTATAGTGGGAAAATTTTGCTGCTAGTTTGGATATTTATTCAGTGTTTTCTTTCCAGTGGAACACTCTGGGCATGGTTAACTATTTGATTCTTTCTCAAGATCTGATCTTCAAATATTTGCAAACGGGAAGATGCAGTGTAATTAGTCTGGTACCCAGTTCTTTCATAATAACTGCAATATAGCTGATAACAGCAACAGCAACAAAAAAATTTACCAGTCTGGCAATGACAACAATCAAAAGAAAAATGCACATTAACATACCATGAGAACTATTAAAAGCTAGCCAGAAAATAGAAAAGAGACTGCAATTGTATAAACACAAAGATAAACCAAATATTGGAAATAGTAAATATTTACTAAATAGAACCAAGTAAAACATCACTAACAATAGAAAATAATTCAACAACAGTAGAACAGAGTAGACCAATATGTGAAGGTTAATAAAGTTTCATAGCAATATTAATAAAATGATAGAGTGGGTGAGTATAAAGTAAAAAGTAAAATTTGAAAATAAAATAAAAATGAGAAGGAGGTGAGAAAATTGAGAAGAAGGATCCTATTAAAAAGCAAAATAAAATGTATACAGTTAGTCAAAAATAACAGAAAAGAAAAGAAAGAAAAACAAACAATGGAAAACAAAGGAAGGGAAAAAAAGAAGAGAAATAATTCTAAAAAGATCCTTCCTGTTTTGAAATCAAAGGTATGTTGCCAGAGTTTGCAGTATTGGAATCTACAGATATGCATAAAAAATAGTAAGTTGCTACTAAGTTCTGTCTTGTTTCCACATTCACATTCTTTTGGTAAATACTGAATCCTACTCTACATTCCTCACAGCGCGCGATCAGTCAATGGTGTACAACCTAGGTCTATGTTCATTCCAATCACTCCTGGTTTTCACATCCCTCTGTCCTCCCAAATCCCTGCTTTGTCAGCCTAGATATTTGGGTTGGGGTTTGTATGGTGCCCGTATTTTGTTCCCAAGTTTCCTCTGTCCTTACACACAGGCTCCAGCATACACCCAAGCTGTGTTGTTTCCTTAATCATGTTGGCCATGAAAGCAGAGCACTGAGTTTTGTGTAAGACATAGGCAGGCAGAGGAGGAATTAAACGATCTACTTAGTCAAAGTTCACCATGTATAGACTCTGCACCTGCAAAGTTCACCATGTATAGACCCTGCAACACACAACTGGGCTGGCTTCTTGACAGGAATAGTGGGACCTCTGTGATCTTCCCAGAATTCTTACTCCCTCTCCATAACTCTTGTGGTGATGCCTCACTCAGTCATTATGGATAGAATGACTCCGGAAGTTCTGAAGTGTCTTAACTCTACAGCTCAGTCTTGAATAATTAACTCATTCCCCAAATGGTCCCTGATGAAACACTCTCAAATATGGTAAGTGTTGCACTGGATTTCTTCTCCAACTTTGGCCTACCATATGGAAGAAGTTATTTTAATATTTACTTGGAAATTCAAATGATCTTCAGAGTTAGAGTGAATTAAAGTGAAACTAAAGGAGCACTGGTAAACCTAATATTCAGTTTACTACAATCCAATATCTACAATCAAAATAATTGGATATTTTAAAAGTAGCATATAAGTCAGAGAAGAGTAGTGTGACATATTAGGGCCAACTGATTTTTAACAAAAATGTTGGTAATTTGAGGTGAAAAAAAATACCCTTCTAATAGAAATAGAAACATCATATGCAAGTATGAGATACTATGACGTTTGACTCTTACCTCATACCACCTTTCACAATAAACAATATGGATTACAGATTATATTAAAATATAAAAACAAATTTTCC
Source organism: Petromus typicus (assembly GCA_004026965.1). NCBI lineage: Eukaryota > Metazoa > Chordata > Mammalia > Rodentia > Petromuridae > Petromus > Petromus typicus. The sequence continues at coordinate 63,160 of PVIR01002865.1, forward strand.
CATTAAAATACAGTGGACCCTTAATTTATGAACTAGATCAGTTCCCCAGGGCTTTTGTAACTCAAGCTAGTTGTAAGTCAAGATATGAACATTTACCTGGGTACACCCTATAGATAATGAGAAGTAGATGAATTTTCCATTAACCTATTTAACTTAAGTTGTTCATGTGTCAGGCCAGTCATAACTTGATTGTCCACTGTATTTGCAAATACTATCTTTCAAATCTTTGAGATTACAAGTTTAAGGAAATTTATTATAGGAGATAACACTTCCATGAATCCCTTATCTTTATATATTCCTTATGGACATATTACAAACTTAAAAAAATGTCATTTGCAGTTAGTTTCATGGTAATCAAGTTATAGAACATTAAGATTTCTGGGCAGGGAATGTAACTCAGTGGCACAGTGCCTGCCTGGTAAATGAGAGGTCCTGAGTTCAATTACTACTACCAAAAAAGAAAAAATAAAATTAAGGCCGGGGATTTAATTTTGTGGCACTATGCCTACCTGGCAAGTGCCGTGTCCTGAGTTCAAGCCCCAGTACAAAAAATACCAAAGATTTTTCCCTTCCTCCTCCTCACCCACCCTTTTCCCTTTTTCTTCTCCTTTTTCTTCTTCTTCCTTCCCTTCCTCCACTTCTGCTCATCCTTCTCTTGCTCCTCTTCTGCCTCCTCCTTGTCTTTCTTCTTATCTGTCTCCTTCCTTACAGAACCAAATCCAAGGCCTGTTAACGGAGCTTCATCTTCATTTCTTTTTTATTTTTTATTTCAAGACAAGATCGCTCTAACTCTTTAAATTTTCCAGGTTGTGTCAAAAATACAACCCTTCCTCCACCGCTTTCCAGAGTGGTGGTATTGCAGGTGTGTGTGGTACCATATCCACCTAGGGTGAGAGTTCTTCATCTCTTTACATGGTTTAAAATTTAATCTTTGTAACTGAGCTTTCTGCCCCAGTAAGTATTTCCCAGGTTTAACAGTTTAAGATGTTTCAAGATGATTTAGCTCAGTCTTTTTCCTGTCTTTGTAAACCCTGCTGTTTTACTCTGTCCTTTTTTTCAGAGAAGATATGAGGGTAGTAAGATATTGAAAGGAGATATTCTTCACAAGACACAATTTGGATACATCTAGTTGAACTGTTGGCGCACAAAGAGGGGTGTATCTGTTGAAAGTGCAAGGGATGATATGGGTGTTGTGGCCTCTATGTAGGTTTACTGTAAAAGGCAATGAAAGAAATACTGATGAAGTTACAAGTTCATAACAATCTGCACTTTTCTTTTAGTGACTGACCTCATTAGTTCTTACCACTTAGCTCAACCAATGCTAATCCACCCTATGGGGATAGAACCTTCTAGACTTTCATCTAGACTCTATTCTCATGAAACATTCTAGGCAGGGGGAATGCAGTGTGGAGCCACTGGAGGACAGCAGAGAGCCAGGAGCAGATACAGAGGAGTCGCTTTGATTCTCTGGGAACAACAATGGAGTCACAGTTTCTGTGGCCAGTCATTTCACTCCTGAGCCAGCTTCCCACTTGACTGGAGAAAATGAAGACCCATATGATAGCCACAGAAGAGATTTAGAAGATAGTTTCCTGACATAGCATGACATTGGTAGAGAGTCTGAGATACCAAATGGAATGAGCAATGTATAAAATGGGAAATAATAGTATTGAGGCTCAGACAATTGGTGACCCATTTAACTAAAGTGTCAGTGTGCATCATATTAAGTAATTGTAAACATCACTGTACTTAGAGCAGTCAACAAATATCTGTTCTATGTGGGATTCAGTATTAAATATTTTTAATTATTAAATAAGCATTTACCAATGCCTGCCACACATTATTTACTGAACTACACATTGTAAACAAAAAGTTATAATGAAATTCAATGAGGGTTTTAAATAGAGAAATGAAATAATAAAAGAAATTTTAAGGCCTATCCTTTTGCACATAGAGACATTGTGTATAAGAAATTTTAGTCTTTAATTTAGATGTAATAGAATTTTAAGTCGTTTTAAAATTGCATTGCACAAAATGGTATTTTTAAAAATAGCTTTTAAGAGACAGTGAAAGCTAACTGAAAAGGGATGAATTATAGTGAAAGATGTAGAGAAGTGTGTCAAGAAGCATACCAGACTAGAACTATAAAATTCATGAGAGACAATAGAAGGAGGTTGAGGACAGTAAAACAAATAGGATATCAGAAAATTCTTGACTTATCCCTAATGTTGTCGGTGACCTCCTAGAAAAACTGAATCAGGAAATTAGAAAGGATAAAAGCAAGATTATTTCTCTTTTAATAGATAAGGAGAGAAAAACGAAGAAAAGTAATAGGTAAAGACAACCATTTACAAATTTGAAATTGAAAGAAAGGAGATAAAATTATATGAAAGTGAAATCTATTAACTGGGTTCAAGATGTTTGACAGACACTTTAAAAATTAACCTTGAATTTGTTATAGAAAAAATAGAGCCAAAAAACAAAGCAGAAATGCATAACATTTTATATATGGAGGCCTAAGTAACAAACTGGGACTTTGTGCTAAAATAACCCCTATAGACTCATATTATAATAAGACTTTAGGGAATTTAAATATCTAATTGGATACAGTACCAAAGTAGTCTGCATTATACAGAGTTCCAGGCTGTTATGTATTACAGCACACAATATTCAACTTCTAATTGTGTTTGTTGAAACTGATGTAGCTCGAGTAAGTGTTGGTATCCATTTTATTTGACTGTTCTTTCTTATAACAATGATACATTTGACTTACATACAAGTGATTTTTTTTCCTGCAGATCGCTAAATACTATATCCTCTCTGATAGTTCTATTTATTAACTCTTAGAATAATCTTGAGGGCAGAGGTGATAATTATTTACTTTCTCTTTCCTGCTCACCATGGTTCAAAGAAGCCGCTTAATGCATTTATAGAGACAGCAAGTCTGCTTGATGTTTAACCTGCATTTATGAGACAGAGTTAATGTCTTTAGTGTCTACAGGAAGCAGAGTACCTTAGACAAGACCTACCACCTTTGCTAAACATGTGGCAAAAAATGGAGAGGACAACCTGATGTTCTCTTAACTTTTAAAACTCTATGTCATGGCAGAGATCTTGTTATGAGTCTAGCTTGACTCCAATAAATACACTGGAATACTTAAGCAAGCATCATAGTATGCCAATTTCCATGTGTCTCTTTGCTAAATTGCAAGTAGAAATGGAAGTTCAAGATATATTTTGAGCAAAAGACTATCATGAAGAGAAATGTTTGAGGCAAATGCTTGTGGATGTAGTAACTAAATAATTTTAGTACACATCTAGACATGGTAAAAGCTTAGGCAGATAACCTTCTACCTGAGGTTCAGTTACCTCAGTATGAAGTACTTTCAGTTATTAAATATACATTTCTAAATACTCCTGTTGTTTTATTTTCAGGACCACAGAAGAAATGGTGAAAATGTAGTAAAATGTTGTGAAGTCTTTTTTCTAAACTAAGACCTCAATGTTAATCATAGTGTTGTACTTTGTGATAAATGTGTAGGCTTTGGACACTGGTCTCTAAAAGTTTCTCCGTCATTGACCAAAATCAATCAAAACTCATCAGGCTTTATTTTAAGTAATATATTTTAAGCAAGTTTTAGAGTTTAAAAAAGGTGAAGTTAACTTTTTTATAAAATCAACTTTATGTTTTATATTGAGATATAATATATGGAAGAGTTCTGTTCCAGAAGATCGTTGGTAAGTCAGATTTTTTTCCTATAGTCTGATACACCTTTGTCACCAAAGTACAGAATAAAATATAAAAACACACACACACACACACACACACACACACACACGTAGTTAGTTACCAATTGTACTGCACTACTGTGCACTATTGCACACTGCAGTAAGTACACAGCAGCAGGACTGGGACAGTGTCTGACACACACATGAGTCATTCGCATGATTTGTTTGCAATTTGAGTGTTCATAAATTGAAAAATTATTGTGTTATAATATTCATCCTCTCTTGGAAAACTCAATAATTTTTCCCATTAATTTAGTCTTCTATGCCTTGACCTGTGTCTGTAGTTGAATCTTCAGCTATCCCCTTAATGGAGGTAATGGTGAAAGCCAGCCTAGTAGCACACACTGGGAATCCCAGCACTCTGGAAATGGGAGGCAGGATGAGAAAATATTCCAGCCCAGCTTTCATACCTTAGTGATGTAGTGAGACAAAATAAAATAATAATTAAACAATATCAAAAAGCTTGGTGATGTAGCTCAGAGTGAAGGCACATGATTAATCACTAGTGACTCATAAACAAAAATACAGAAACAATGCTGACAAACCAGAAAAATAAGAACTATAAAATAGAAGTTAGAAGATAAAGAATAGTTACAAAAATTTAACTAACTATACATGTTGAAAAATTATTGTCTTGTTACCAATACTCTGGAATCATCTTTGTATATTTCTGCGGTGAACGAGGCTGTGCTTCCAGCTTTGACCAGATTCAGTTAGGGCTGCATCAAACCTTTAAAATCAGTCTCTAAATCAGTTCTAAAAGATCATACAGTTAATACACAATGTAAGTGTTCAGTCCATTGCTCCAACTCAAATTTTCTGAAAAAAATTTTGTAAGTTCTAACAGATGTAGCCATTTAAATAGTGAAGCTAGTTGTCATAATGGTCAAAAATATTTAGCAGAGCAGCAAATAATACACTAATTATCTTCTTACAAATTCTACCAATATAATCCTAGCCTCTGCCAGGCATGGTGGTGCACACCTGTAATGTCAGCACTTGGGAGGCTGAGGCAAGAGGATTACCACAAGTTTGAGGCCTAGCTTGAATGAGGTAGTGAGCTCAGGACCATCCTGAAGTTCAGAGGGAGATCTGTCTCAAAAAGAAAAACAACATCTGATCTCTATGCAAGAAGATCAGGGGCCATATTGAAATGAATGAGCAGCTCTATGTGCATGTGTAGGACAGATGTCATCATGAATGTCTAGATGAAAAATGGTTCAAACAATTTTTTTAAAACAAACCACGTATAGTCAAGTAAATGGCAAGGGTGTTTATAAAACTGCATTAATAAACAGCTGCTGCATTTATATATAACTAATTTAGAAAAAAGATATCATATATTCAGAAGGGAAATCCTCTATACAGTGTCTTAGTGAGAGTTTTGATTGAAGTGTTTTTCAGAAAGTTCATATGACTAAATCAGAACATATTAAAGTTTCCATAGAAGTGAAAATCACAAAAGTAGTTTTTCGGGTTTAATTTTGAATATCTTATGAAACAAATACCATTACTTATACAGTTATTAATGTGAATTAGAAACTACAGTTGACCTTGTAGCTTGTCTGATGTGCAGCCACCAATCTACTTTAAAATTCTAAGAATAATTTAAAAATGAACAAGTTTGAAATGATCAATAATTAATCTCTTCGACCCAAAAGTCAAATTAAAGGGTATTATTCTATGTAGTAATTTTGAAGTAAGACATTTAATTATCAGAAGAGCATTGGTATGAATTACATCCCAAATTAAGTGCAATCGGTTATTGAATGCACATTTACAATTGCAAGTGTCCATTTATTTTCAGGAGCTTAGAAAAGAAGGTAGAAAGGGCCATTAAAAACCGAATAGATTTGGCAACTCCCATTTTCCCATCAGTCTAAACACTTAATGATCTTACATATCCAGTAAATTGCTTCTTTCATAAATCCCAGAGTAAACATTGTTACAGCTCTCAAAATAGCTTCTCCCAAATTCCTCGTGGGAAAGAAATGATAACAGGTCTTCACAGAAAATATCTTCTTCATGATACTCATCAAATAAAATCTAAGGAAAGATGGCAGCTCTTAGGTCCAGCATGATCTTGGCTTCCCTTCTCAGAGAAACGGCGGCAGCCTAAAGTGATAATTAATGTAGAGAAATTCAGTTATCTGTAGTGCAGGGGAATTTAGGTAATTAAAAAACTACCGTCACTATTTTGCTTGTTGAGCTACTGATTAGAATGATTCAGTAAAGTCTACCTTCTTGTACTTGAATGTAACACGTGTATTTACATAAGTGGCGGTTCTGGAATGGAAAGGAAAATGTACTGCTGTTGTTCTTGGCTAAGGTGGGAAGCCATTCCATTTTAATTCCTACCAGTTCAAATTACACCTTTCTTTCCTCCAAGCAAATGTTTCTACCTTTATGTTCAACTTACATTTTTTTAAGGCAACCATTGTATTTCTTTCTATAGCTTGCGTTAACTAACTGAAAAAGAGATGAGGAAAGAAATGGAGTGGTCAAGTTCAGCGATATAATTGGAGGCTCAGAACTGTGCAAAAGAAAACAGGACACAAAGTACAGCCCTCCCTAAGCATATAATGAAGTCTATACAGTGAATAGATGTGCCTTTTTAAAAGTATAACTTAATTTATTCTTTTTTGCTTTAAATATTTTACAGTATTATTAGCATGCATTTGTGTTATAATAATTACAGTCATCATAGGAAATTGAGGTGTATACATAACATATCTCAATTATTTTTCCTTTACTGACACCCCTTTTATTTTACCATCTTCAGATTTGTCTTATATGTACTTATGAAGTTAATTTTATATATATACAATGAGACTACTAGGAAAAAACATACAAAACACTAAGACAATTATACTAAATCAAGGTACACTTTTAGATACACTGTGGTCCATGTTGGATTACAGTGACCCTCTATCTTTTTTTCTTACTATTTGTGTTTTAGTTCATACTTTATTTCTATATTGTATTTTTTACATAAGAAAAACCATATGCTATCAAAGCTTGTATGTCGATTTACTCACATCACTTTTGGTCTCCCAATGCATCTGTTGTCTGACAAATGACTCAAGTTTATCCTTCTTTGCATCAGAGTAGTATCCCATTGTGCGCAAATGCCACATTTTAAAAATCAGCTCACTGTTTATGGGCTTATAGACTGTTCCTGATATCTAGCTATAATGAATTGTGCTGCTGGAGACACATGTATATATCATGGTGGCGCTGTATCTTTAACTCCTCAGGGATGATACTCAGAAAGAAAATAATTAAGTCAAGCAGAATTGCTATTTTAGGGTTTTTTTTTTCTGATTCTCCATATTGGTTGTATCCGTTTGCACTTTCACCAACAATGCAGAGGGTCTCCTTATCTCCCACAGCCTCTCCAGCATCTGACACTAGTTAATTTCCTGACAAAGGTCATGTTTTCTGGAGTGAGGTGGATTCTCTGGGCTGTTTTAATTATCATTTCTCAAATGACTAGAGATGTTGAATATTCTTTCATTTATTTATTGGCTGTTTATATTTCTTCCTCTGAGAAGTATCTTTTAGATATACATAATCGTCACATTTATCATACGGAATTTGTATCTGCATATGATACATCTTGTTTCTTAGGGTTTTATTCTATTCCA
>PVIR01002865.1:70695-96407 GCA_004026965.1 Petromus typicus
GGCCCTAAACATTTTGATCTTCATTTACACTTTTGGTTTCTCACTCCAGAAAAACAATGCACAATTTACACACGTGTGTTTGATTTACTTCACTTAAGAGGATGGCCCCTAAGTGCATCCATTCAGCTATGGATGTCTCAAATTCATCCTTCTTTATGACTAAATAGTACTGCACTGTATTAAAAATCTTTACCCATTCATCAGTCGATAGACTTTTGGGTTATTTCCAAGATTAGGCTATTACAAACTGTGCTGCTGTGAACATGGATGTTCACATATTGCCGTAGAATGATGAATTTAATTCTATTAATGATTTTAATACTTAGAAGGAAGATAGCTCAGTCAAATGCAATTCTATTCCTAGGATTTTTTTTTTCTTTTGAAAATTTTCCACATGATTTTGCCATTCTATATTTCCACCAATGATGATGAAGGCTGCTAGTCTAGATCTCTTCTGACTCCAGATGCATTTTAGGAGGGTTTTTTGCAGTTCTATAAGGAATACTATCCATATTTTGATTGGCATTTCATTAAATCTATATAAGAGTTTTAGAAGTATTTCCATTTTTACTGTATTGATTGTGCCTATTGCGGAACATAGGATATCGTCCCATTTTCTGATATCATCTTTTTTTTTCCAGAGTACTGTAGTTTTCATTGTGAAAATATTTTATTTTCTTGGTAGTGTAAATTCCTATTTAATTTTCATCAATGCTCTTGTGAAAGGTGTTATTTCCCTAATTTCCCTCTCTGCGAGTTTGTTATTAGTGTACAGGCACACTATTGACTTTTAAGTCTGATCTTGTATCCTGATATGCTACTGAATTTGGTTATTGGTTCTACAAAGATTTAGGTGGAGTTTGGAGGGTTTTCTATGTAAACAATCATGTAATCTATTATGCTGTAAAAATTTTACCATGACCAGCTTTTCATTCATTTTTCTTTCCTTAAACATGTACTAAATATATACTATGTCCTAGGAATAGATAATACATGAATGAAAAAAAGGATAATTTTTTTTACTCTAATAGAAGTTCATTTCTAGTAAAAGTGAAAACAAAAATATAGGTATAATTAAATTATTTCATTGCTACAAATATTAAGTGCTTAGCAAACAATAAAGAATGGAGAAAACTTTGGTGGGATGCAAGATGCTATTTTGTATACAATGGTCATGGTAAGCCTTAAACTGACATTTTTCTGAACCTTTGAGGAAGGTGAAAGAAAGACCTAGGAAAACATGTTGGTAGAAAGTACTTCAGGGACAGGAAGCAGCCAGTGCAGATCGGAGTTAGGAGTCGGTCATGTGGGAAAATATTTTTTTCCTGAAAATGGTCTTTCAGATGTATGCCTCAGTTGGGCTATTAACCCAAATACTACTTAATACAACTCGCCATTCTAATAGGCCTTCCTGAGGTACTCAAATCACTCAGAACTCCCTGGCATGAGGCCCCGTGGCCTCTCTTCGGACCCTCCGCTCTCACAGAGTAGGCCAGGTGCCAAGCTAAGGTCCTTCTGTCCTGGAACTGTGTAGAGACTTGTTCACTCCCCTCTTGCATTGCCTAAGGGAACATATGGAATATGTATCGCCTTCCATTTATGTAAGTTTCCCAGGGAGCCAGTAGATCTTTGGTGTTGTCCGAATGTCTTATATTGGAAATGCAATTTTTTCAGAGAAAACCTTAAAATCTGATTTTTCTTTACATATTTATGGTACCCACTGCTTCTTCATTTTTGGGAAGCAGTGCCTGCTATGTCCTTAGATTATATCCTAATTTTTAAAGATTTTATCCCATTTGGTTGCTTTGAAATCTCAGGTCTCAGATGCATTCAAGAAAGTCTTAATTTGGTAGATTTTATAGCGCATGTGGGAATGATATTCATTGTAACTTCTTACATATTAAACAGAAACACATCCTTTCCTACTTCTTATTGCTATCATTTGCCCAATATTTTTGTTTCTTTTTTCCCACATAAAGATTTAACTCTGAAAAATAAAACAACTTTCAAAGAAAAATATTATTTTGTTGTTTTGCCTTATGTATATTTTTTCATAGAGCATGTATTGGGTTTTGTTTTTTATGAGCTAAAAGCATAGAATTTCTACATCTAGGATTTAAAAGTTAATTATCATTATAAATTTTTTCTATGGCTGAAAGCTTTTCTTGCTTTATTTATAAAATTATTATGATTCCAGAATGAGTTATTACCTCTTAAATAATTCATTTTCCCTTTTGACTACACTACACAACTTTTTTCAACATTGAATTTTCTATTTTATAGGAGTAAATCTAAAATAATTAAATCACATTTAAGCATTTTCCATTTCTGTTAGGTAAGCTAATATAAAAGTTATGCTTTTCAAAACTTCCTCAAATTTTGGTGCAGTACCTATTCATTTATTCAATTAAATAACATAAAAATGAGTTCTAGCATTGTATGTTATATATTGTGAAATAGAAAATGCTCAAAGTAAAATAGGGTGGAGGGGGAAAAATAATGAGATTATAACAAAAAAGTAAGGAAACAAATTTTATGTATATGGGGGGGCAGTAGGGTGGGTAGGGCTATGGGAAAAAATGAGAATTAAGTTGTGTCTTACACTGGTACAAATCCCCATTATGGAGTGCAATCTTGATGCATATATGTAATGTACCAACAAAGATTTTTAAAAAATATAATTTTATTAGAATGGATTTACAATAGTTGTTAATTCCAGAGAGCAGAAACTAGTTACTTTAAGCTTAATGAGATTCTTTAAGCATTTGTGCTAGGAAGAACATTCATTTTGAGGAGTGCAGCATAAGTTTTCATAAATGTCACAGCACAGGCTGTCAGTGAGGGCACTGTCTCCTCATGATCAGAAACTTGTAGGGTACATGACTGGGTACACAATCATACCATATTGCATTCACTTTATACACAAAACAGAAATCCCTATCCTGTGATATCCCTTGTAATTTAATATTAACCTACAGTCCTGTAGAGATGAACCTTACTGGTAACCATAACTCATTCCAGAATTCTGGTTTTCAGGATTCTGAGAAATTTAATTCACTTTTCTACCTTCTACTAACAGAACAAGCTTGCTAAGAGTCCATTGGAATCAATGTGAGGAAAATCAGTCTCATTGACCAGCACAAAAGAAAAAGAAAAGGAAATGAAATTTTTATTCTCCACCACAAAACCTGTTACATCAGGGAAAATAACAGTGAGCCCGGCAAGAGGGCTACAAGCCTGTGAGCCCCATGCTCCACAGGGCTGCGACAGGAAGATCGCTAATTTAAACTCTGTCTGGGGAACTCAGTGAATTAAGAGTCCTTGTCTCAAAATTAAAAATAAAAATAAAGGTCCACAAATGCAGCTCATTGTTAATCCCCGATGCCACCAGCACATCTGAAAAAAGAAAAAAAGAATTGAAATCACTTTTTAGAGTCTTAAATGTAACTGTGGCAACATGACTGAATTCTGGCCAATAGACTATGAGAAAATGTCTCCCATTCTTTCAGGATGATCGGTCTTCAAGGAATTGATTTGGATAAGAAAAACTCCTTCTCTTCTTCTGCATCTTCTTCTTTTATTGATCTAAATGCAAATGAGATGACTGAGACTCTAATGTCATAGGTGATCGTGTCTATGTTGAGGATATTGAAGCAGAAAGAACTGCACCTGATCCTTGACAACTTGGAACCCCCATTCCAAACCCTGGGCTTACTACCTTTGAATGTATTTTAAAGTAGCTTCATTTGGTCAAAACCACTTTAAATTGGGGATTCTCACTTACTGCAAATTCTAGTCACTCCTTACTAACACAGACATTTTAATCCAATATTTCAAAGCACTTTTCAGCAGGCAAAGACACTATAAATGTAAATGTCTTCCTTTTCATTACTCCAAATTAGGGAATCATACTGAGATTTTTGAGTGAGTTTTGTCTTTGCTCTGAAACCTGCCTGTTCAGAAGAGACAGTTGGTTTGCTTTAGATATGCTCGTTAATTAGTCGAATCTGAGCAGGATTCACTCCATTTCTGCCTTGTTCCCACTACAGGCATAAAATTTTCCTTTAAAACAAAATGTTGACAATTTTAGCATACTTAAAGGAGACTGGTACGTAGCCATGAAGTTTCAAATATAGTGAGTGATTCATATAGGCATGTACCAGGTGTGCATAACATACAAATGTATACTAACTATGTTTGTAGCTTCACAAACATTTATTGACTGTTATATAGGAGATTCAAATATAATTCTACTCAGACCTCTTTAATAGTTTATCTAAATAATTATGTAAGCCTATGTGGTCATAAGGCAATATGCCCAGAATGATCTGAAGATCCAATTATGGGAAAATTTATGGAAAAATAGAAATACACAACAGACCTTAGGGAATTTGTTTTTGGAATAACATATACTCTTCTAATGTACAAAGACAGCAATGAAAATTGTTCTTTAAAGTCAGAATAATGTAGAAATTCTTTCCACATTGAAAAGTTTTGTTTCTATTCTTTGAGTTTCCCCTCTGAGTTATAAGTCAAAACAAATTAAATATTGGTGTAGAATTAATCCAAATAAATTAAAAATTAGGATTTGTAAGTAGGTAGCTTCACTTTTAATTTTTGTTACTTCACTTCGACATCAGGAGGTAATGAATTTTCACTCACACAATAAACAACATTATGTCCTAGCATGTATGAAACATAACAAAAACACAAAAAATATGACCTAATTTTATGGCTGAGAAGCCTCAAGAAATTTGATGACAATGTGCTGCCTTCTGTTCTATCTGTATATATTGGTACATTCTGAAGAAAAAAATCTCCAACTCTCTGAAAGTTTATTTAGCTCTACATTTCATCTTGGTTATAAGAAGAAGCATTTTGGTCTGGGAAACTGGGTGAACTACTGCATTATATATGCTATTAACATATCATATACTATATATTATATACTACATAATATATATTATATGCAATGTATGCATACATTGTCTGTTACATAACGGATAGGATATTGAATTTGGAATCAAAATAGTGGTTCAGAAATCCTGTCCCACCACTAGTCATCTGACCTCAAAAGAACAATTTGAACCACTGCAGCCTCAGTAATTCCCATCTGTAAATTGAAACAATAGTGTCTGCCCTTCAGTGTTGTCGTGGTTGTTGGTTAAAGTTTTAACCACACAAGAAACACCAAGGTTGCATCCTGAGCTCTGTGTCTGATTCCTTCATCATTATTGATTCCTTGGCATCCTGACCTCTTTCTCAGTTTTATCAACTATAGACAGATGATTGAACCAGATATAGCTCATTGCACTTAAATCCTTTTGTTTTGATAATTTGGCTTACCAAATTTAAATAATTGCAATCTTACCGAAAAGTTGTGGAACTGTAAAATTACATCCCACCTACCTTGACAGAGCTTCAGCACTTTTAACACTTACTGAAACTATTCCATTAATCATCTGTATTAATATATGCATAATATATGTATTTATACTTGAATAAATCATATATAGAATGACTTTATGTGCCATTTCAGCTACTTGTATGATTTATATTTATCAATTTTCATTTTGTATATTTCTTAAAATATAAAACTTTAATTTCAGTAAAATCTTCAAATTTTAATGTCATTTTTAAATAAAAACAATGTACATAAAGTTGTATCATGAAATCTAAAGCACAGATCTTATAAATCATTTATATTAAGAAATTCACCCCCAAATATTTTCTAAAATAGGTACTCTGGAACTAGATTGTTATAGAATTTGAAACATCAAGTTAATTGAGAATCCTGTGACTCCAAATTTATTTTTATGAGACAATATATATGTACAATTTCCAGTAGTCCAAGGGAAATATATTAAAGTGCTCAACAGTTACCATGTTTCAAATCAAGGCAGTAAATATTAAATTGATCAAATAAAATACATTTATTGGCTGTTGAAAAAATCCACCCCTACACAGAAGGAAGATACACATCCTACCTCTCCGTCACCCTTAGGATGCCAATTTTGCTGTTGTCTCATGTTTCCTTTAAGTTCCTATGAAGAATGTAACATATACTTAGACCCCAAAGAGAAAATTCCCTTCTTTTCTACAAAAACAAACTACATTTCTGGAGAAAAATAGTGTGTAAACAACATAGTTTCAAAGCTCTCAGAATTTTGCTCATTATTATTGCCTGATGTGTATGTTCAAATATCTTTCTTTTTTTTTTTGAGACAGGGTTTCAGTTTTGTAGTTCAGGCTAGCCCTGAGCTCAGCCTCAAACTCACAGCAATCCTCCTGCCTCTGTCTCCCGAGTGCTGGGATTACAGGTGTGACCCACCACGCCCGGCACTGTGGTATGTGGTACTGATTGCTAGTGAGCATGAGTCACCACACCTGGCACTGTTTTGTGCGGTTACGGTTACTGAGGATGGAACCTAGGTCCTTACACTTGCAAGGCAGGTGCTGGAACCGCTGAGCTAAATCCCCAGCCCCATATGCAAATATCTCTTAATGAAGATTTTTTTTTTCCCAAAAAACCTCTGATATTTATTTCCATACCATTGGATTTAGTAGTATTTTCTTCCTAATAATCTTGCTGAAATTGTATTTCTAACTATATGTTTATATCAACTTTTGCCTATCTCTCCTGCTCCAGCCCTAAAATCTCATCCTCCATGGAATCACCTCAACCTTGAAAAATGATGCTAGAACAACTTTAGCTATCAATATTTTTAATTTCCACCCTTGACAAGATTCCTATTCTTTCTCTATGGTCGTATATTAACCTCTGTCCACTCTCTGTCTCCTCTTTCACAGAGTGGGACTCATTTATATTTGAAGTAGTCACTAGACACTAAATATAGAATAAAAAAGAGTAACTCCTCTGAAATCTAGAAGTAAAACCATGTCTTTATACAAATTAACTAATAGATGAATTTCTTTTTTCTATATTTCTGTCTCCCTAGACAAATTTACAAGTGGAATGTATGAAGACATTCATTTATAATATTTTCCATTTCAACAATTTTCCTTTTACACTTAGTAGTAAAATTATAAAGGAATATATAGAAAATGAGAATTTAACAAATCTAAAAGCAGATTGAATCTTTATTAATCCAGTCTCACTTATTCTGCATTAACAGTATTTAATCCTGGTGTGTCTACTCAAATTTCACTGAGAAGGGTGGTCACTTAGCTAACCTCTGACAAATAAAAGGACAGAAAATAATATGTGCAACTTTTGAGATGTTTCTGAGAAAAAGTCTAGCTTTTCCGCTCTACTTCCGATCTACTCTGGAAAAATGAATATGTTAATTGAAGTACAATTTGAAACTTGAAACCTTAGGCTATATTATAGAAAGAAGGCAGGAGAAAGATGAAGACAGCCCATGTCCTAAATAAATGTAAAATCTTAAACTGGCTCTGTCTTTTCTCTTAAGGTGAAAAAGAAATACATATGGAACTTAGCCATTGTGTTCTTATTTTCTAAATATGATATTTTGAAATAAGTTTAGACTCACATATATTTGCACAGTTAGTAAGAGAAATTTCATGACCCATTTTCTCTCAGCAGCAACATCTTAAATATCTGTGCTTGTATATTCACATGCTGACAGAATCACAATCCAGGAAATTTCAATTTTGGTCTGGTTCTCTGTTGTAAAATTTTTTTAATGAATTCATATTTGTTTAGTGTATGCACAATATGGAGGTCTCATAAATTTAAACCAAACACTTGTGCCAGCTACCACACTTCCTGGAAAAATTTACTTAAAAGCTAAAAGTGCAACCTTTTGTCCTCAAAGATCTGGACATTAAGCTCTACCTTAATTTAATGAATGAGTAGATTAAAGTAAAATTAATTAATGTAAGAAGGACACTAATGAAGTGCCCCACAGTTTGCAATCAACCATCTAAACTTCCTTCCTTCTAGGGCTCCCCTTAGTATTGTTTAGATCTGACACACATACAGAGTATAAAAATTAATCATTAAAAAATATTGGTACAGGCTGGTAATACTCCACAGGCTTTTGGAGAGTTAAATGCGTATCCTTTCAAAAGGAATATAACTTCAAGCCAAGCCACACAAAATCACTACCAATAGCTCCCAATCAAAAAACACAAATACATGAGGAACCACAAGGAACAAAAGTGAGAATAAGTTCTATACTAATTTCAAAGTGCTGCTGCAGTAAATTGCCAGTAAGACGGAACCTTAAAACAAGGATGTTTACTTTTGCACAGTTTTGGTGGTCAAAATTCTGAAGTTTTCAGTAAGTCTTTTCTTTTTCCAGAGGCTCTTAATGTTTGAATCAACGATAATAATTAGTGTTTGAATATGGCTCTTAATGTTTGAATAACGATAATAATAATAGTAAAGCATAACTTTAAGTTAAAAGAGGAACAAAGACAATGTCCGTTGCTTTTTTTTTTATGCTCGAAAGCTGCTGGCATCCTTTGGCTGAGGGATGCATCAACCAATCTCTGCCTCTCCCTGTGCTCCCTGTCTTGGAGATAATCCTCCCTGTCTTGTGTCTTTCATCAGTTGGGTTTAGAAGCCATGTGGATCCTCCAGGATGATCCCTTCAATTACATCTCCAAAAACATCAGCCGTTCTGGCGATTAGGATACACGTGGAGCTCTTTGGCATTTACCAGCATACTCTCTGCAGGATTTCAAGTAATTCAATTTCACCTAATCAGCATTAATGCATCTTTTTTGAAAGTAATCATATTCTCTATTAAAAGAGGCATAATATGATAACACCAAAAACAAATGCCTACCCGTGTTACAAAAGATCAAAACAGATTCCAAGTATAAATAATGCAGGCCTTGAAATAAAAATTAATTGTTGGAAAAGTTGCACAGAGAATTAGACAGTGCTGAGGCTCTTTAGTTATCTGGATATGTGTAAAAAAGTTACACCAACTTTTAAGCTTACGAGATACAAAGACAATAAGAAATGTATATGTGTGTGGCATTAATCATTTTGGAAGGAAATAACTGGAAAGTACCATACACACAAACAATTATAATAAAATTAAATTAAAGGAGAGTTGAAATATATATATTATTATATTCAAGAATCATAATGTTTTAAGTAGCTTGATTAAAAATTATCCTACATTTAATTAGGGTACAGTGATGCTATCACATGTCCCATACAGCAAAATTATGAAGTGTAGTAATATCACAAATGAGTTAGATCCGTCCTTTTCCAGTTCTGAGGTATTTTGTGGTTGTAAAATCAAATTTAAACTCTTTTAAAAACTGACATAGGTGATCATGAACCTGCTGAAAGAAAGAGGTCCCAGGCTCATTTTCTTTCAAACTTTCTACTATATTTGAAACATTTTGAAAATTCCTATGGTCACTTTAACCCCAATAATTCAACATCGGCTTTTAATGTACTAATTTATCTGAGAACTTGAAAATGGTTGTGCTTCTTCCCTGAAGTTTGAGTTTGTTGAGCAAGTTGAATGTGTTACATGAATCAGCAAGTTTTGACAGTTATACTACATCACTGAAATATGGTTACTGTTGTTACTATGTGTGTGTTGACAGGAGCATGCTGGGAAATCACAAAAGCAATGAATAGTTGTCCCTTACTGCCCCTTTGACATTGCTCACAGGCACAGAAGGGGAGTGAATGCTCTTACTCTCTTCTCAGTCTCCCTGATATATTTTGACTATTCACAGATAATCAGAAATTATACATTTCTGTAGTCTAAACTTGATAAGTAGAATGTCTATGTTCATAAAAGTAACACAAATTTTGAAGCTGTGTTCCATGGTTTTCCCCTCTAGAGCTAGTGGCTGCTATCAACAGGCTCTTTATGGTAGACGGAACATAAAGAGCGTTCTTTAACTCTCCTGTCTCCCTTCACCCCACCCCCACACACACTGCCCAACAACAACAACAAAAGAATTTCCAATCTGGCAGAGAGGAAGAGAGTAAGGAAAGACAAGAAGCCATAGAGGAAAAAATAATTTGTGACTGGTGCAAATAAAAGATGCCCTATAATTCCTCAGGATTGGTAGATTTTTTTAAAGAGAATGATTTGTCTTGTTAGTTCCTTGGAAAATCCCTTGCTCTCCCCTCTAACTGAATCTGTATTTATAGGACAACCGACTTCTGCTTTCCCTTTCTTCTTTTAGCTTCAGATTTTCCAGAGTGTATGCCAAACACTCTCTGTTGGTGGCCCTTCACTGTGCTAGAAAATTGAGTGTAATTTCCAATGATCCCAAATCTACACTGTTACCATGAGTATGTCTAATCTTTTTCCTTCACATAGCTTCCACAACCAGAGGGGAGTGTGGAAGTTTCTAAGGTACAATGCTGCTCAACCACCAAAGTTAGGATAGCTAAGTCTCCACAGTTTGATTTCTATGTCTTTTCTCCTCAACACAGTTTTTAATTTGCTTGTTGAACACACATGTGCTCACTGTTATTTTTAATAGTAAAAAGACTGTAAAAAAGATATCAGGAAAAAAAAGATGTGTGTGTACATTCTAAAGTATAGAAGAAACTACTGTAATATTTTTACAAAATGATAGCATAGATATGTAAATAAGTATCTTTATAAAGAGCAAAAATACTTGATGTGATGACTGTGACTCAAAACAAAATATTTTGTATTGGAAATAGATCTTGGACATTAGTTCAAGCTTCTTTGAGACTACTATTAAGAAATTTCTTAAGCAAGGCAGAAATTTAACTCAATGGCATTGCTCCTGTCTCACCAGTACAAGGTCCTGAGTTTGATCCCCAGTACTGGGAGAAAATGTTTTTTAAATACGTAAAATTACATATACTCACCCTCTTAATTATCTTTTTAAATTGTAGTACAAAGAGACTAATGATAGCTCCATATGGTTTCATTACTAATTATGATTTTAAATAATATTGTTGATTTTAGTCAGTTAATATTGTAGCAATTGCCGAGAATTGAACCCATTCACGCTTTGCTTCCAGGTGAAAACATTGAGATGGAGACAACACAGAAAGAGCACCGCATTGTCTTTCTCAGTGTAGTATGTATCTTTTATGCATAAAGATTATTTAGCATTTATTATTTTAAAATTTTGAGTGCTGTAAAATAAAAGAGGCACAAAAATCTCTTTACTCTGAAATTTATTTTGAGCAAAATCAATTTGATAACTATAAAACTCTAGAAAAATCAGTACCAAAACATGCAAAATAGTTTTATTATATCCACCCCTAGTTACTTTCTTTAAAGTTATCTCAAGAACCAAATACCAGTAATGTTACCAGTAATGATCACTGTTTTTTCCCGGGTCATCACGGTCACCCAAACTTAACCTCCTGCTGGATGTGAAACTTCAACGAAAGCTACTATTGCTTCATATCCTAATGTCACTAACAGCTCAGTCTCTGGAGTAACATTATAAAGTTGGAAATGACTGGCCTCTATTGTACCTAGTGTTTCTTGAAGACCAGACTCAAGCAAATGCAAAAGACAGAAATAAATTACATATGGAGGAAGTCTAAAGTCAAGTCATCTATCACTTTGGTATTAACTTCTGTTCCTCCTTTAACCAACCATACAGGTGAACATTTCTGGATGAGGTTCACTGTGACTGATAGTTAAGGAAAGAAAGGACAAGGGTCTACTTTGTTGGTTGGTTACCACAACTGGGCTGCTTTTCCCACACAGAAATGAGCCACGAGAAAGTAGGTAAGGAAGCTCTTTTTCTGTGACAGAGATGGTAACAGTATTTTTGCTTATCTGGATGCCTGAATGCCAGTAAATCATCTGTCTCTTTAGTCATAGGAGGGAACATGACTAGAAAGTCAGGAGCAAGGTAATTAGAAGCTGTGTATATGGATGAGTCCATGTCAGTGGGTATTAAAACTGAAGAGTCCTTGTTTTCCCAGTAATATGTGTATTGGAGCATATCCATCAGCTGAGGTTCTCAATAACCACATGGACGAGCTGGCCTGTAGTGGGGATGTGAGGCAGCTTTTTCTCTTTGTCAATTTTAGGGCTTCTACAAAGAGATAAAGAGGAGAATGAATATGGGGTCAGGAATGGAAACTATGTTTAGGCAGAATAGCCTGTAACTCAGTATGGAAAAATTATCCTGAATACCCACCCTGTCAACAGCAGGCTCAGATGATGAGGCCTCTACACAGTACCACTCACCATGGAAAGGTGCAAACTGGTGTAAATCAGTTACCATAATGGGCCACTTATACTGTGGAGAAGGTAGTGGTCTATCCTTTCCAAAATGAAGATACTCCCCATATTAGTGTGCCTTCTCGGCACACATTGTCTTTGTTCATTCATCAACCTAGCTACTGGTTTATTGAAGAGGTCCTGCTATCACAGCAATTCCTATAGCATTTCCTCTTTTGGTGGTTGGCTCACTCTTGCCCATGAGGAAATCCTGGTTCCAGGACACATGGACACTTTCTGAGGCACAAGCCATGACCACATCATTGTGCAGGCCTGAGTCAGCTGAACTATGGAGGCTCTGGGTTAGAAGAGGAAACTGAGGCATGTGGAAGTGCAGGGAGATAAATGCCCCGTGGGTCAACTTCTACTAATGAAAGACAAGAGCAGAACAGATCCAACAGATAATTTTCATACATTTCCTAAACAGTTCCAAGGCACAGTGGTTCTAGTGACCTTCTCAAGGCAACTCTGTGTGTATATAGTCAAGAATACATGTTGTATGTTCCTGAAGTTCTAGGGTAATATCCTCTGTCTGCTCTTTGTCTTGTCTTACTTTGCTTTTGCCTTTGCCTTTTGCTGCCTTGAGTTTATAACATCCCTGAGCACTATTAAGTATACTTGGCTTCAGTCTGGTTCTGGCTATCCTAATCTACAAAAATATAATCATATAATTTTATTTATATTTGAGGAAACAAATGATTAAAAGTTTATTACTCAACCATGAATTGTTTACTATGATTTGGCTGATCTATAAATAAATAAATAAATAAATAAATAAGAAAAGAATGAAATAAAAAAATATATACAACATGTATATATCTGCATTTATAGACGAATATATATATATAAGAATTCTGGTTTATGTTTCATAACACATTGGAATTTTAAGTCGTGTGGACTATTTATTATAAATGAAAGATGATGCTTCTGCTTCCAATCCTTTCTATTGTGTTTGACTTTTAAACGGTTGAAGTTTATATCATCTACTCATTAATTACCTTAGATGTTATATCTATATATTAAGTGCTTTTAATGTTTTTCACTAAGTCTTGTGATTATTCCTTTCCCCTAAGACCTAATTAAGCTCCTGTGACCTAATTAACTTCCCATAATTAGTCTCCCGAGTTACATCAACAGTTTTATGAAACCTATTTTCTTCCTTTTGTATATTCTCATTTTATAGCAAGGTATCTTGGCATACCATTTGAGGAAAGGTAATGTGATCCATTAACATTTGGGACTTTTTGTCTCAAAATATCTTCTATCTTTTTTATGTATGTTTCCTTTGTAGTTTGCCATATGTTGTAGGCATATAATTTTAGATCACCATCCTCCTGCCCTTCCATCAGCCTCCCATCTCACCATAAACATAAGTTTTCCTTCTGTTTTTTTTCTCTTTTCACCATCCAATTTTTTCATTCTCTTTTTTTATTTTCCCCTGTCCCCACCCAGTTACCATTTCCCTTTGAGCATACTCTTCCTACTTCACAATACCTATTGTACATTTTGGATCTCATTTACACTTTCAGTTTCTCACACAAGAGGAATGATATGGTATTCACACATCTGTGTTTTATTTATTTTATTTCATCATGCCGTTGTGTCATATGTGCATATGTACATTTTTGTTTGTTCATTCATTTGCTTGCATATCTATGTTTTAAGCAGCATGATTTGAAACAGGTAGTCTGTGAAAATAGCCCACATGTCCACCACCAGATGAAGGGATAGAGTTAAATAGTGCTTTTTAATACATGAGACAGCACTATTCTGCCATAAACAAAGATAAATTTGTGGCATTTGTAGGCAAATGGATGCAACTTGAGAACATCATGTAAAGTGAAATAATTCAGACATGTAAAATCATATATTGCATGGCCTTTCTTTTATGAACTACAATCCAAGTCTCAAAAAACTAAAAAAAAAAAAGACATTTCCACTGCTCAACATGCAAATTCCACAGGAAGGAGCCATGATCCTCTGAGAGCTCCCTGAGCTCCCTTAACCAGTTTCTTCCTCTCAAAATAAGATGTAGACAGAAAATAATCAGCTTTAAAAACTACAGATTGAGAACTTTAGAGCCAGTCAGTCTGTCTTTCTAATAGGTGTTCTTTCAACTTTGAGATCAGAACACACAATTTCCATCCATGCTGGGAAAAAACCTCAGCTGCAAATATATAAACAGGAAAGGCCATGGTATACTTCTCTAAAATTACTTAAAGAATAAAGGAATGACTTTGAAATACATAATATTTTCACCACCTTTTTTCTATAAACCAGAAGTAACTTTGTGTCATTTGTAGTCCCTTCAGAGTTCATGAAACTAATCTAAAATATAAAACAGTGGAGATTAATTTCTGTACAAGGCAAACTTAATGAAACAGATGAAATAAATGGAAAACAGGAAAATAAAAATAAATTCCTGGTATTGAAAGAAATATGACAATGCCAAAGGAACAAGAAGACTTAATAAAGGTAAATTCTTCTTTTGATGTTGAGCCTGTTCAAGGAAAAACAAATAGTGCCACAACTTTTTTTTTCCACTTTGGTTCAAGAGAGAGTCACATAAGGATTTAAATTAATCTCTGGTTGTTTTTGTCATATATGATATCATCATATTTTAAAGCTTGCAATTTCTTAGCTAATAATGAAGTTAGCATATCACAATACCAGAGAATATAATCAAGAGAGCAAATGTGGAGTCTGTGTGTCAGTCAAGGTGGACCAGTTACTATACTCTTATACAAACAAGTCTGAAATCTTGGTACCTTAAAACAATAAAAGAGGGGGTCTGAAAAGATAAAGCAAAGAATCTTTTGCTGAAAAGATTAGCAGCAAAAAGCAACAGAATACTTTGGAACAGGAAAACAGGAAAAATGCCTTGAGGGCGTGTGAGAAAGCAAGGGTCAAAGTTTCAAAGGTGAAAGGCTTTACTCTGAGAAAAGAGGCCAAGGGCACAAATGGAATGAGCCTATGGCATGGGAATGACTCCTTAGGGTTCATTTAACTATGCTCAGCCATTGAGGACCTCAGAGGCCTCTGCAACCATCAGCAAGATACAGAAGGACTAACAGCTACTGCTCAGGTTGGCAACACACTTTTCTCACAGTGCTGGTTTTAGGTACACGCACAATGCAGGAGTTGTGGGATCAGAGGATTCTGCCCAGATTTTAGAAGGCCTGGAAGGCTGGGCAGTTTGCCTCTGAGAAGGCAGTTTATGAAACTGCGAAGCTGAAGCTGAAGGTGCAGTAGAGACCTTAGGATGGCTAAGGTCATCACCTTAGGATGAGCCAAGCGTATGTAATATCTGAGGAGAACTACAAGGAGTGAACAATGCAGGCCTGAGAGAGAAGCCATGAGGGTTACAACTACAGGGCGTAAGGCTGCCCGAGGCCTCAGGAATTCACATCATGCCACAGATTGTCTTGAGGGCTGGATATAAAACTACAGGATTTAATGTTTACTCTGCTGGAATGGTCTTGATTTAGTTCTATTCCTTTTTATTCTCCTATTTGTACCATTTGGAATGGGAAAGTTTATCGTGTGCCATTTTACTTTGAAAATGTTTAATTTTCTTTTTATTTTTACAAGGGTTCCTGGTTAAAAGTGTGCCCTAACTCTCAGAAGATAATTTAGCCTTGGATTTTTCATTCACGTTGAAAACTATTAAGATTTTTAGCAACTCTTAGAGATGGGCCAAATGCATTTCACATAATGGAATGTTTGTGAGTCTTTTAAGGGCCAGATGTGAAAGGAGGTGTTATGGGTTTATATCTGGAGAGCCCCCAAACCTTCAGGTGCTTGGATTATAAGACCATGATGTTTATCAGTGAACTCATACACTGGTGAGTTTATAGCTGACCTTGATTTGGGAAGTGAAGCCTGCTTGGAGGAAGTGGGTCACTGAGGGCAAGTCTGTAAAGGTGAAGCTCCTTCTCTCTTCCCTTTACCTCTTGAATTGCATCTTGCAAAATATAACAAAAATTCTCCATTTCTTAACTAATCGTACCTTGTAAATATCTCAGGCTAACTAAAATTTAAACCACTTTTCCCAGAACATTTTGCAACATGGCTCAGGTACAGATACTGAAGTCTCTTAGTAGAAAGTAAGTATCATTCTTAAAGGGATTTGCATTTCTTTAAAAATTAAGTATTTCTCAAATACTTAAATTTACAGATCAATAAGACGAACAGATTTAATATAGTTTTCTCTGTATAAGTTAATACTGACTATTCTAACTGAAATATCTAGGAGAAAATACACAGAAATGAAAGTTTCAAAATAACTCTAGTAGCTTTGAATATTTTATCTGGATGCAGCAATGTGTTTGTGTGACATTTTAAGTGTAACCAGTGGCATGCACTTGAAAGAGAATTTTCAGGCTTTGGTATCCAGTATTAAACTTGAGACCCAGTTTAATTTTTCATTCAGTGACACACTCTCTTGGCTGATAGATGAAACAAAACTCCCCTGCACATCCATACTAGTCATTGCCCTGTTAGTCCTGCTCCTCTTAATGCTACGTAGCCCAGAAGAATGTTTATATAAGGAATCAAGTTTCTCTGCTCTCCCTTTGTCTTTTCACATGAAGGAGACATGTCCCAAAAGCTACAGTGGGGAGCTTCACTACTGTGTCCACACGTTCACACAGCTGCTCATTCTACCTCTCCTGGAGCTTTTCTGGGCATCATACATTCCTTACATTCTTTTCACCTGGTCTACATTTAAATTAGAATATTCAACAGTTGAGACTATTGACTGTTTTTTTTTTTTTCTCCTTTCTCTTTTCACCCTGGATGTTCCAACATAGTCTTACAAGCTTTGAGTTCTGTGTAACAGTTGATTCCTAAATTTATAACTTTAAGTCTCAGGCCTAAACACAAAAGTCAAGTATCTAGCTTTCAATTTGCACCCTCAATTTGATAAAGAAAGAACATCTCAAATTCAACATGTCCTGAACTCTAATTTCCACCAGTCAGCCCATCTTCCTAAAATATATTCACCCTCCAGTCCTGCTCATATGAAGAGATAGAATTCCAAGCCTGCAGTAACCCGTGGAACACAGCAAAACCTTGAAGTCATTGTTGCCTGCTCTCTTACATAATTCAGATTTATTACCAAGCTATAAATACTGTACTTTAAAAGCATATCTAAACTGGGCATCTTGGCACGCTCCTGTAATCCCAGCACGGAATCCTCTGGAGGCTGGGTTGGAGGATCAGAATTCAAGTCTGCCTGGAAAACTTAGCAAATAATTGAGACCCTATCTCAGAATAAAAACAAAACACAACTTGAAAGGGGCTGAAGGTGTAGCTCAGTATTAAGGTGCTAAGTTCAGTTCCCATTCCTGAATGAAAAATTCTGTCTCCCTACTACGAGGCAGACAAATCGCCATCATGCTTCTCTTGAATCATCACTGAAGCGTCCTAGGTGGGTGTCTTGCTTTCATTATTCCCCTGACGTCTATTCTCAGGACATCAGCTTGCGAATGACTGCTTTCCCAACATATTCCTCATGCTTCTGTTTAGTTACAGTGTATTTTCCATCTTAATTAGCTGCTATATGCCTATGTCATCTATGGTTAGATCTTTGCTATCCTTTCCAAATTATCTCTTTTGATTCTCTTCTGTCTCATCTTAGTGCATTTTATTCCATCTGTACTTCTTTTATTTCAAAATTTCTTACATGACTTTTTGTACTTTCCATTTATGTGAAAAGTCTTCTCACATGTAACAGTAATTTTTTTTCTATAATTTTCTTAAGGTTAAACACCATGATATCCAAGAGTTTTGTTTCTTTCCTCACTGAAGCAAACACCAGTTCCCTTTTTTCAAGTCATCTTTATTCACTTTGCTCATATATGACTATCATATAATCTGGGCATATATTTATACATTTGTTTCTCTATCATCAAGTGGAGCATAAACTGGGTGTAAGAAGTTTGCATACTCCTGGGAAGAGAACCTAACATTTAGCAAATTCCCCTTCACATTCATTAGCAATTTATGATCCAGACAGAATGGATATCCTGTGTGACACAGCGTCACACTGAGGACCAGTATTGGGAAGTTTCTGGAACTCTTTTGCTTGCCTGGACTTCCTTCCCTCTTACCATAACCCTTATTTATAGTATACCCTTAGGAACATAGCCTTTATACATTTGTAATTTTAGTCATCTCACCTGTGAAACTAATGCTAAAAATATGATCAAAGTGAGAAGACACTACAATAAAAATAAAATTGTAATACTGATTGAAACAAAACCCTCCCATTCAGATTATATAATTACAAAAGGAAAGAAGTAAATACATCAATAGAAAGCTAGACAAAAGAATGGAATAGAATTTCAGATTTTTTTTTCACCTGGAAGAACAATGTTAGTAAAATTGATCAATTCCAATAAACATTAGTGGAGATTCCTAATGAAACTATCTATTGTACTATCTATTTAGGTGTCAATTAAAATACTTTTGATTAAATTTTTTAAAAAGGAGTTTATGACATCTTTTAGAGAAGTTCTTGATGCAAAATATTTTAAATGCCTTCTTCAAAATAAATTAGGGTTTGGATGCTTATACATTGATATACTCTATGTCACATGCAATTAAGAATATAAGAATGCAACATCATGGATTAAATGTGCCAAAAACAATACTGAGCTCACAAAGCAAAAATAATACACTCTCTATGATTGCAGTTAGGATAACATGAAAAAGAAGAAAAGGCTGTCTAGTCTGTTTAAGGTAATTAAAATGAAACACTAATAATGAGCCAGTCTTACTTTAATTGTTGATATGAGTACTGGCTATTTAAGTGTTTAATAAAGATTTCCCAAAAAAACCATCTAGTCTGTCTTTAAGATTTGAGCAACTTTATGTGCCTATATGCCAGTCAAAGTTAAGAATTAAATTTTGAGTAAATCTTCATAAGTTCCAATAATAAAGATTATTTTCATAAAATAACATAGCATTAGTAAACTAAAAGATATTTAATAACTACATGTTCATTACTGTTTCAAACTTATTATTCTCATAAATGCAATAAATGCCCCTCTATATACTTCAGTGTGGATCTCTCTGGTTATTTTTTTATAAAACCAGAGAAGTAGAAATGTCTGATTAAAAAAGTAAGAACAATTGTTTGGATCCTGTTATAAAGTAACAGATTGCACCCAGAAAACTGATGTGATTAAAGATTACTCTAAAATCTCTAGGTGATATCTACACAATAATAAAAAACCAAAGGAAAACAAGACAAATGTGATCCTCCTGATATACTCCAGAAGTCCTAAAAATTATTTGCTTCTTTTGAAGAATATTGCCTTTGATGTGTATTTCCCCCACACAGAGTTTATTCAAGGTAATAATACACAAAAACTTCCACAGTATAATCTTCTGACTAATCATGAACAGGATTCTATTTCTATTAGGGGCAATGTAAAGTGCCTATTTTGTGTCTCTGCCTCTCTCTTTCCTGTCTGACCACCTGTAGTTTTCCTATTCTTCTTTCATTTCATATTCATCCTATTTTCCATGATGTTATTAGTTGCATTCTATGAATTTGTTTTTTCTTCGATGTTCTGCCAAACCATATTTCACCCACACTTTGAAACCTGGTTCAAGGTCTAACAATGTCACAAACACTATGATCAGTATTTCCAAATTTAAGATTTTCTTTGCTAAATTTTCAGAACACTTAAGCCTAATCTGCTAATTATTTTGGAAATACGGGCATGTTAAATGGCATTTTTAAAATTTTCTCTATGAAAATCAACTATTATATGTTTTGTCTAGTTTGCTAGTATAGGTGTTACTTTGCAGGGATAATTGTTTGTGTATCTCTATATTCTAAATCCCTAACAAGAATATATCATGTCTTATATGCATTGAATATGTAACAGTTAATACTTTTTGAGAAACTACCACACGCAGAGAAAGTACCTAATCCATATGCCATATATACATCGCTTTCCCTTTACCTGACTACAGTTCTTTTTGTTGTACTCTCTCCTGTTACTTATTCTACTGCTAGGAAACTGATTTGTGAATCTCTGTAGGGGCCATTTTCTTTCATGGATTCATTAGTTTGTATACAATGATACTTCAGCTTAAAATTGGTTTTCATCTCTGGCAATTTTTATTAAACATTAAATCTAAGTACTTGATATTAGAAAATTACTTTTAATCTTCCTATCATAAATATCTAGGAAGCACCAAGTATCTAGTACATCACCTGCTCAAAAACTCCCAGGTTCAGAGCTGCCCACACACATCCTTGGCACTCCTGATTTATTTTCTCTTTCTTTTTAACGTTCTCTTGTTCTTCATGTTCAGTCTTTCTGCTACCAAATATTAGCTTACTGAGTGCAGAGATTTCATTTTCTGTTATGTCCCCTTTACTTAGAATATATGATGCATGAACATGTGTTGACTTACTGCTTTATTTAACAATTCAATGTTAGGAAGAAATAGAAAATAACTTCATAAATTCTATGATATCTGAAGAAAAAAATGCTGAAGAAAGAACATGCAAATCCAGTAGAACTTTGTGTAAGCCTAAAGGTTTTTATTAATCCACGGTATGAGTGCATATCTTCTTTCTTAGTCCTTCTCTGTAGAGCTTCTTTGGAGTTAGTACATATTTTGGTGCGCGATCTTTACATTCTTTGTGAGGAGTCAGTCAAATAAAGGGGAATGAAGATATGTATTGTATGGATATACCTCTTCATGCCTGAATTCTGAGGCTCCTCAGCAGGGAAACGAGGCTGTGGAATGGTTGAACAGCTCTACACATGGGCTGTGTTCGACAGTTAGATGTGAAGTTAGAATCCACTAGCCTGGCCTGGATGCCAAGTCTCAGTTTGGGAGATTTGACAAACTCCCACGTGGCTTCCATGAGCAGCCAGCTTGGGATATTCCACAGCAGATGCTGAGAATTATGGACCTGGATGTTCCCAATCTGTCCTCCGTGTCTTGCATTTTCATGTGCAAACAATGACATTTTTATGCACAAATTTTTCATGCACAAATGGAAAAGCTAAATATTTTACATATGATATAATTGTTTTTGATAAAAGATGTCTTTTTGCTTTAACTAGAAGTCTGACTGGAGGCATTTGAAACCAGCAAAATATCACATCATTTTCTTCTAGGGAGGAAAATAAAAGCACTGAGACCAACCACACCAAAAGCAATCTATGTTTTTATCTTGAAATTCACGTTCTCTCATCTTTTGTTGTCCTGAGAACAGGATGATCCTAATATTCCAGATCTCTATTCTTCTATTATTTTTTCTGTGTCAGTGAAATTTATTGATGTAATATTGGGTCTTGATTCATGCAGAGACAAAGAAAGCTCGTGTCCTTTATCTCTCTAACCTTCTTCCAGACCTACAGAATAGATCGGTAATTTAAAACTAAGGAAAATAAGGAGAGACAAAGTAAAACACACTCAAAGAAAAGGCTGAGCACAAGTAAATACTGTGATCTATCACTGATAAAATGGTCCAGGGAAGAGTCTAAATGAATAGAATCATTTTGAATATTCATAGAGATAATAAAATAACATGAAGTACTATTTGTGGATAATCAAAAATCAGTCCAAGAAGTACTCAGTGGTGACACTACCTGCCTCGCAAGCATAAGGTTGTGAGTTTGATTCTTGGTTCCTACAAAAAGAAAAGTTAATAAATACCAAATCTTTAAGATTTTGAGTATATGCTATTTAGTCTCAACCTTCTTTACAAATGTCTTAATATTTTCTTATCTCCTAGTATTTGAGCAAATAAAGCACACTTAACAGTCCTTTCTGAGTGAATATTATTTTGTTTTTACTTGTGCTGTGGCAAGTGGAATTCCTATTCCTCTGAAGACACAGGCTTATATCTCAACCTAAGGCTAACTGGCATCCTAAAACTAGACTGACTCAGCTGAGTCCGGCTATGCAAGTATCTCTCCCTGTTGATCTGATTGCCTGTAATGAGGAAAGAATTTCAGAAGAGGTAAAAACAAGAAAAACTGAGCAGAAAATGCTTTTCAAGTTTTTAAAGTACTGGGCTAACGATGTTGAACACTGAAAATTGTGGACACTTGTACTTCAGGGAGAGCATGTGCTGAAAATCATCATGTAGCTCAGTCTTTTGAGAAACAATTTCTTCATGATTTGAATAAATCATCAGATTAAGACTATAAGTTGGGATCAGACCATGAAGAAACAGGAAACAAATCACCAATTATATAATAATTTGTCAACACAAACTTTTCCAGAAAGTTTTAAAGATTGTATGTCTAAATGTTAATTTAAAATAAAAATGATTGACAAATGTGATCTAAACAGAAGAGAATCAGCCAGCAGTTCACCAACACACACCCTTGAGAGGTTTCTATATTGGTAGGCAGCAACTCCAGGGCAGGTGAATTCACAATTCGTGGAGACAACATCTAGAATTGCTCCCCACCAAGATCTGTCAGTGCAAATAAATACACAGCTGGTACCACTATAAGACACAGAGTCTACTCCTGGTGCCCTTTCAGACAGACATGAAAATGTACATCTACCCACTTTAAGAAACCATCTTTAATAGAACTAGCCAGAAATGATTTCTCAAGGATCTAAAAAAAAGCAAAATGAAACTACATGAATGTCAATAGACCATTCTCTTTTATTGTGCCCACCCCAGAAAATAAACTGCAGCATTCTCATTGGATGCCCGGTGTAAACATTTATACTCCTTAGTATTTTCAACATTATCTAGAATCAGAGTTTCATTCTTTCAAAAAATAGCAATATGTGCTGTAAATTTCAGGCATGCTTTGGATATTTTAAGAAAACAGTGTTTGAATTTATACAACACTCTGCAAAAATATTTCAGCCATTTTTGCATATTCTTAACCTATTTGCATATAAAATATCTTAAATACATTTATATGATTAAGATATTAATATCAAAATTCATAAAATATGTAATCTAATTGGATCTTAGCACACAGAAGTCTTGTTAATTCTTCAAAATATACTTCTTTATTTCACATACTTAGGATTCTTTTCTCTTTGGAAGTATAGAAACAAGAGACATCTTCCTTCCTTGGTTGTCCTAATAATAAATTACCAGTGTACTTTTTCCAGAATGCTTCTAGCACACATTTTACCCAGACAAGGGAATTTAAGTTTGTCTAGCTAATTGTTTTTATTATGTCTGTGATTTTTCATCATTGTATAATTTAATTTTGTAAATATGATGTACCAGATTAGTAAAGATTTTTCTACATGACTCCAAGATGTATAAGGCAGTGGTTGCTATAGGGAGATTTTAGGGTTTAATAATCAATTTGATCCACAGGGTATATGTGGTAAGTTTTTTACAAAAATGACAGTAGTCATTGCTTTTTCACTGCTTGAACTTCACACACTACTGTAATGGTGGAGTACAATTCCCTATAACTTGAATCTGGGTAAGCATTATGACTTACTTTGGAGAACAGAATGGAGACCATTTTAGAATTCAAGTTCCCAAAATCTTTCACACATTTTTTCTCTGGAAACCCTACAGAGGTGCCCCTTGGATGAGTCACTGTGATCTTATAAAATAATGAGGGCCACACAGTTCATTCATCCTCAAGGTCCCAAAGTGATATCCACCCTATCTTCAGGAAAAGAACCATCAGGACAACTTGCAGTACACCACAGATGCACACAGACAGAGATAAGTTGTGCAGATAAAAGGCTCAGACTACTGACCACTGAACATGAGCTAAATAAATATTCATTATTTTAAGCCACTCTGTGTTAGGTATTTTGATACATAGCAATAGATCATTGCTAAGAGGTTTCAGGTTGGATATTTTTTCCTAATACCTAATATGATATATTTGCATCATCCTTAAAAAAATTAGGAGCATTCATCTCTATGTCTTTGCAATACCCCTTTGTATTTTCAAGACTTTGCCAAATTAAGAGGGCATTGTATATTGAATTGTCAAGGTAAATATTGAGGGATGATGGGAACTGAGCAAATTAGTATTATCTGTAGAAATTACTCTCCTGCAGGTATTCTACATCACCTATTCCTTGGGACACTGGTCATATAATGGAAATGAGAAAGCCAATCAATTCATTGCATACATAATTTAATTTGCAGTAACTGACCAGAGAATGGAAGCAGACTGCACTGTGGAAAGAGCTAATAGTCTAATAGTCAAGCAGGCCACCACT
This sequence comes from Petromus typicus, assembly GCA_004026965.1. Lineage (NCBI taxonomy): Eukaryota > Metazoa > Chordata > Mammalia > Rodentia > Petromuridae > Petromus > Petromus typicus. The sequence continues at coordinate 95,100 of PVIR01002865.1, forward strand.
AGAAACTTCAAGTACTATCTAGGAACTATTTTTCCAGCCTGTCACCACTAGACCTTGAATGATGATTTTTGCAAAGTATTCACTCAAACATACTTCTCACAGCCCCTCCATGCTATTAGGCCTCAATTAATTCTATTCCCAGTTAGTACCTGTTAGCAAGTGTCAATGAATTTCATCTTTCACAAACCATCTCTTGGTATATTTGGATTTTTCAGCAAAAATCTAAAATAAGCATAAGTCCATCTGGACTGTAGAAAGAATAGAATAGTCCAAAGTAGGTGTTTAACAGTGAATTTTTTAATTGACCAGAACAACAGTAAGCAGTTGCCATTTGATCATGTGGTATCATCCAAATAATTACCATGAACAATCAACCCACATCCACCATCTTAAATTATCTGGAAATTTAACAAGAATATTAATGTATAAGTTGAGTCTCCATGTCATATATTTTGTTTCCACAAAACTTTTGATGTTGGGTTGAATATCCTCTAATGCCTCTAACTATGGCCAGGGTTACAACAAAAATTTTAGATTTGATATTTCTTCACATTTGAGGAGCTCACCCTTACAATGGCCTCATCACATCTTTTTTATTGTGAAATAGTTAAATAATATATACATATCATGATCACACTCAGCACTGATAATTTGTATCAGTATATGACACGACGATTCTCATTTTTTCCATTTCCCTACCACCCTACAACCCCCCACTCTCTATATACGTAAGTTTTGTTTCCATTTTTTTATTACCATCACAATATTTTCTTTCCCCTCATTACTTACCTCTACCCCATTTCCCTTTGAAATGTTTCTATTGTACAGTATTTAACATACATTTTAGAACTCATTTACATATTCAGAGAAAAGGGACAGTGTTTACACATTCATCACGTCTTATATCTCTGAGTAGGAATGAACTAGAATCACAGTATTTGTCAATTGACAGACACATAATCTCTTTGTTTTTCAAGAGTGTGGTCTGGAGATGAGAAGGATCTGAAGCACATGGGATTGTGCTGCAATATAGAATCTCAGGTCTCTTTACTCCCACTAAATTAGGTTTCACACTATAATAAAATCCTCAAGTCACTTTCTGATCTGTCAGCCTGTAGTAAACTGAAAAATCCAATGAAACAATATTTTCTCAGCCCAAGAAGTGATTGATGATATTCCAAGGAAAAGAATGTAAAATTGAACTTGTTTCTTGTTTTGTTTTTCCAGTCATTTGTATATAAAGATATTTTAAAAGTCACAAATATAAGTGGATTAAAAGATGTTTTTCAATTTTGTTCAACTACTGAG
>PVIR01002866.1:0-96275 GCA_004026965.1 Petromus typicus
TAATCACATACTCTTGAGGATCTCACAAAATTATCACAGCTAAATATGGTTTAATTAAGCTTGTGCGTGGGAATTAATGGAAGACAAAACTAAGGACTGTCTTCTAGGTAACTGGCATCTTTTCAAAGCTACTAAACAAGTGAAATGTTTCAGAAGCAAATCTGAGTTGCTTTCATTAATTTTCTTGTAGACATCTTACCTGAGGGAGTAGGAGAGGCACACAACAGCGCTTCGTTTCCATTCAAGCCGAGGAATTAAATAATGCCAAGGTCACCAGATGCCACAGAAGAAGAGATGAAAACATCTTCAGCGCTTTCTTCATTTATGCATTAATTCCATGAATTTGAAATTTGATTATAAGGTTGAGAAAACGATCACAAAGCTTCCGGACTCCCTCCTGAATTTTTCCTCTTTCCTCTGCAGATGTTTACCTGTCAGCTGGGTGTGTGGGCACGTGCCCGGGCGGCTGAGGAAGGACTGCAAGATGGAGCCCAGGCAGGCCAATCAAATGAGCTAGCAAGACTCTTTCCAAATTAAAACACACACACACACACACACACACACACACACACACACACACACACACACACGCAAATAAATAAAAATGGTAAGGGGTGTAGCTTAGTGTAAAGACGATAGATTTAGTCCTTGTGCCACAAAGTTGAAAAAAAAAAGGTGAAGGAAGAGTAGGGGAAGGAGGGGAATCTAAGCAGGGTGTAGGGAGGTACAGTGGACAAGCCATGACGGGCAAGTATTAGAAATTAGTCCCAGCAACACCACTGAGTCCTGGCTTCTCCAGTTGCTATTATGAGACGTGTCATCCAGCATTCAGTGGCTTAAAGCAACAATCAGATTGTTCGTAGTTCCCTTAAGTTTCTTGCAAATGTCATGATTTTACTATTCTTCATGACAGAATAATATTCCACGATGAGTATATACCACATTGATTTTTCTCCATCATTTTTATTAGTATATATGAACTACTTACTTATTTCCATAAAAATTGTATCATTTTACATTCCCACTAACAATACAGGAAACTTCCTTTCCTACCACATACTTCCTAACATTGGTTTTATTTTGTTTGTTCTTTTATATACTTTTACTAATAACTGTTTTGACTTGTGAAATGTATTCTCAGTGTAGTATTAACTTGCATTTGTTCTGGTAACTAGAGAATATTTTTCATTTACTTTCTGGTCATTTGGACTTCTTTTGAGATGTATCTATTCAGTTCATTTGACCATATTTTTTTATTCGGTTCATTGTTTTATGGGGAATTAAAAGTTCACAAATTAGTAAAATAAATTGAGAAATTAAAGAAAGAGGAGAAGAAAATACAAAGTAGACTTTTGGAAATGGTGATGGAAATTAGTGAGAAGGAGGAAAAAAAGGAGAAAGAAGATAAATACATGTACTTTCATCTCAAGCAAGCCCTCTCATCATGTCATATTAACAGGCAGAGATAAAGTATAATAAAAATGATTTTCTCACATATTTTTGTAGATTAGTGCTAGTTCCCAGCCATAACACTTACACTTAGCCTTTTCCCAAAGTCCAGACTCCCTTGAAGCATACAGACTACATTCAAAATGCAATCATCAAGCACAAGAGATGTCATATTTATAACCTAATATCACAAGTCACAAAGGATCATTCCCATCATAGCCATATTATTATTTCAGAGACACAAATAAGGAAACACTGGCTCTGACAGCTCTTAGTGAAGAACATCCTCTAGTAAGAAAAGGATATCAGAAGGAATATCTTGTTACCATTACCTTAGACAATGCTACACAAGCTGCCTCAATAGTGGTGCTAGTAACTCGACCAAGCTTCTATATTCCTTGGCGTTCTATCTACAAAATGGAAATGTTAACTGTTCAACTAACAATTTTCACAATGCAATTATGAAGTCCAATAATAAATGATGACAGAAAAATCAAAAATTCAAACACAATGTAAATGAAAGTTGTCATTAGGTTATATGTGTTCTCTTTCTTCCAAAACAGAACAGAAATAAATATCCACTGAGATCTTAGTTTCCATCTACTTGTTTAGGGATACAGTTTTCTAAGTTAGCATTGCCAAGCTATGTTTCCCAAATTGAAATGAGGAATTTAACCTCCCTGTGCTAACTCTCTCCTTGCGGAAAAAGCATATTCAAGATGTATCAGTAAAAGACATGGGAAAAGTTTATTAGACAAAGATTTACATCATGTACCAGAGTGAGGTGTGGATGCTCAGAAATGAGACAAATTAGCCTGAAACAGGAAACAGTTATATTTCTCCAAAGGGGCCGAAAGCCTGGGAAAAGGGGTCCCACCATCAAGAAGAGTACTATTGGCCCATTCTGAAGACATAGGTGAGATTTAATTCTGTGATTGTTTTCAGAAAAGGTAATTTAAACGCCTTTGGGTTTGCTCACATGGTTACTTTATGTAGAGATGAGACTCCTCCTCCTTCCTTTCTCAGTCAAGTCCATTTATGGACTTTCAGTATTCTTGAGGGGATTGAGGTATGATGGATCTGGGAGAGAAGGAGCCTAAAATTAGTTAGAAAGCTTACAGACAGTCAGATGAGGCTAGGCCCTGGAGGAAGTCACTGCAGAAAATAAGAGCAAATCACAACTGTGGCTAGACCTGCATTCTTTTGAAGGGCAGAGCTGAAGATAAAGATAGAATGACTCTACCCACCTACTTCCACAAGGAATGAACAATAAATAATGATTGATCTTCTGAATAGGCATCAGGCACCTTTGCTGGGGCACCATGACTTCCAGAGCTGTCCCTTCAGTAAGACCCTTATTCTTTGCTCACACACTTGCCAAGTGACTTCCTTCTTCATTGGATCAAATGTTACCTAAGCAACCATACTTGCAACCTTACTGATGATCACAGTTCTGTCCCACCTTAACATGATTTTTATCTATAGAACTTCTTTAAAAGGAAGAGGGCTCACTGGCAGCTCACTTTTGGGACTCCTTGCTGTTCCCCTCAGGAGGGAATTGTCTATCCATCCACAAATACTTCCAACCCTTGACCTCTATTGCTCAAGAATTCACTCTTGGATTTTAGAAAACATAAACTTGGCATAGCACGCTAGTGTAGCAGATTGGAACTTACATCCATTTTCCCTGTATCATCACTCAGCCCAAATACAATTGTTACCAATGATGTCCTGGTCTCCATTCTACCTACTTTTTTTCTTGTATCTTGTCTCATTTAATAATTAATTACTTACACAGAGTGTAAATGGAATTAACTCAACATTAAAGTAGAATCATTTCTGACTCCTGAAATTCTTCACATTACACCTCTGCAAATGAACTGCTTTGAGAGTGAAAAGACTTTATGGCTAAATAATGACTCAGTATCGTGGCAAGATGGGTGTATGCGGAACTTCAATTTTAGCTTTTCTGATGAAATGCTTGATGCTTTTGCATATAACTTTTCTATGCTTCACATATCTTTATCAGCAAAATTAAAAGGTAGCATTTTTTACAAATATTATGTTAAATGGTCCATTAAATTATGTTGAGAATAATACCCATAGGAATAATAAATATAAATTGGTTATATGTCAAGCCTGATCAACCACATAGAGAGTGGTGAATTTCAAGAAGAACACTGCTCTTAATCTTATCTTCATTGAGGACTGGTGTGAGTTTGAGGCTCACCTGGGCTACGTAGCGAGCTCAGGGCCAGCTTGAACTATTAAGTGAGACTCTGTCTCAAAAAAAGAAAAAAATATTTGAAAGTAAAATAATTTTTTATCCCTCATTAACTTGGTTAACTTAATGCTTTATTCTGGAGAGATAGATCATCAACACGCAAAATTAATACTTTCCCAAGTTAAAAATTAAAAGTCAAGCATAATGGTACACACTTGTAATTATGGCAGTCTGGAAGGCTAAAGCAGTATTGCAAGTTCAAGCTTAGTCTGGCCTATATAACAACCCAGCAAGACCCTGGGATGTAGCTTAATGTATGCCCTGTGTTTATTTCTCAATACCAGAAAAAACGTCAACTGAATTACTTTTATTTAGTCACTTAATGCCTATGGTTTAATAACCAATTGTTTGTATAGCAAACTGATTTTCTTAATCATTAGATTATATAGTTTTCTTTTTCCCTCGTGGTACCTAATATATTTATTCAAAAATGTGTATTTTCATTTTTAATACTCCCAATTACTTGAATAAATAATTTTAAAAGTCCAAAAAAAAGAGAACTTGATATTTTTACATATAAGTTTCATGACCCTCAATACACTGATACAGACTAGCTGCCAAACATTTATGAATTCTTTTTTTTTTTTTAATGGCGAGATACCAAACTTTTCTTTTTCTTCACGTTATTATAGCCAGCTGAAAATCTTTTCATTTTAGTTTTAAATTGAATCAATGGGGAGCAGTAGTGCACACAGTTTGGAATATATCACAGCATGATTTTTCCACTGCAGCTTTCCTGTGGGAACGCTCTGCTACCAGGCAAAGATTTTAGCCACTTTCCAACAGATCATCTGCACTCACTCACAGGATGTGCAGTCAGTTCTTCAGATCCTTTTTTATTTTTTTATTAGGTTTTGTTGTAGAAATTAATATCTTGGGCACATATAATGAGTATTCATAAATCAAGTACTTCTGGATGAAACGTTTCCTTTCTATATCTTTTGAACAAACATACCTGTGCAACAAAGTTTTAAGCTGTACTACTTGAATAATTTAAACCAAGTTAACCAATTAGAGATTTTTAATTGTCCTCTCTCACTTAGCTTTTACTTATCAAGGGGCAGCTGGATTTGGTGACAACCAGACTGATAGATTCTTCATTTAGATTTTCTGAGTCCTCCTATTTATTTGCTATCACTGTAACTAGGAATCAGGACTCAGATCATATAATGAACAAAATTTAATTTGCATTATCTTCTAGAAAAAGAGAGAGAATTCTTTCACTTCAAGAGCTAGAAATATGTACATGCAAAGCCACCAAAACCCCGTCTTGTTCCATCCTCTAACTTTGCTTTGTCTTCTAATGTCTTTGGTTTTCAGTTTCAATTCTCCATGACATCACAAATTGTCTCTGGTCATTCCAATTCTACACCATTCTTCAACAGTCAAAAATATTCCAAGTGATGATTCCATCTGGCTTGCATTTGGCTGTAAATTCTTCCTTAAAATGTAGTAACTGTATTGCAAGGGGATTTTGTTTTGTTTTGTTTTGTTTTGTTTTATTTTTTAGACAGGATCTTGCTTTTGTAGTTCAGGCTGGCCCTGAGCTCAGCCTTGAATTTACAGCAATCCTCCTGCCTCTGCCTCCCAAGTGCTAGGATTACAGGCATGAGCCACCACTCCTGGCTATATTGCAGGGTTTTTTTTAAAATTTAAATCTTTATTTGTGCATTATGAATACACTTCATCATCGCATTCAACACTGAGAGTTTGTACCAGAATATGACACAACTTGATTTTCATTTTCCCCTTCCTCACCCACCCTCCAACTTTTCACACCCTATATATATAAGCTTTGTTTCCTTTATTAAATTCTTTTCCCTTTTTCACATTCTTTTTCTGCTCGTTATTCACCCCAACTCTCCTTTCTTTTAAATACTTCCTATTTCACAATATCAACTATATATACTAGAATTCATTTACATCTTAATTTACTCATACTAGAGAAAAGATACGATACTTACACATCTGTGACCTATTTATTTCATTTACAAGGATGTCCTGAAGGTACATCCATATGAATATGAATGACTCAATCTTATCATTTTTAATGGCAAAATAATACCTCATTCTATAAAAGAACCACATCTTTTTTATCCAGTCTCCAGTTGATTGACATTTGGGTTGTTTCCAAGATTTAGCAATCACAAACTGAGCTGCTATAAACATGGGTGCACATATGTTGCTGTGATATGAATCTTTTAATTCTTTTGTGTATATACCTAGCAGAGCAATGGCTGGGTCAAATGGAACCACCAATCCTGGCTTTTTGAGGAATTTTCACACTGATTTCCACAGGGATTGTAGGAGGCTATACTCCCACCAACAGTGGAGAAGGGTTCCTTCTTCTCCACACACTCACTGACATTTATTTCTGGCTAATTCTGAAATAGCAGTCATTCTTTGTGGAGTGAGATGAAATCTCTGTGTTGTTTACATCTGCATCTCTAGAATGACTAGTGATATTGAGCATTTCCTCATATACTTCTTAGCTGCTCTTGCTTCTTTCTCTGAACAGTATCTGTTTATTTCAGATGCCCATTTTTGGATTGGGTTTTTAAATTTGGGTGGGCTGATTTTTTAAAACTCTTTGTATATTCTAGATAGTAACCCTTTGTCTGAGGAACAGCTGGTAAAGATTCTTTCCCATATTGTTGGTTGCCTTTTCACTCTGTTGGTGGTTTCCTTTGCTGTGCAGAAGATTTTTAATTGAATAAGATCCCATTTGTTGATTTATTTTGCCAATTCTTGTGCTATAGAAGTTTTGTTCAGGAAGCCTTTCCCTAAGCCAGTTTCTTCAAGAGTTTTATCTAACCTGTTTTGCAGCAGGTTTAGTGTATCTGTTTTATTATTTAGGTCTCTTATGCACTTTGATTTTAGCTTGGTACATGGTGAAAGAGATAGGTCTACCTTTAGCCTTTGGCAAGTTAAAGCCCAGTTTTTCCAGTACCATTTTTGTTAAAGAGGCTATGTTTCCTCCACTGAGGATTTTTGGCTCCTTTGTCAAAGATGAGGTGGCTCAGTGTATCTGGAGTAGTTTCTGGATCTTCTAATCTACTCCACTGATCCTCAGGTACATTGCAATTTTTAAATTTGTCTTATTGAGATAAAACTAAATATTTTAAACAAGATTGTGTTACTTCTGGACATTCTAGGGGAGAGTGAATTTTGTTGACTTTTTCAGGCTGTTCAGTCTGTCCATACTGCTAAGCTTGTGGTCACTTTCTACATCTGCTGTTCCAAATAAATAAACAAATAAATAACACCTTCCAACCTCTCTCTGGACACTGCCACCCATTCCACTTCCCTATCCCCATGTAAACAGCCCTTGGGATGGTACTGACGTCCAGTAGAACCCAAGATAATTTCTTATTTCAAAATCAACCAATAAGGAACATTAAATCTATCTGAAACCTTTATTTTGCTCTTTTTTTTTTTTTTGAGACAGAGTCTTGCTTTGTAGTTCAAGCTGTCCTGAACTGAGCAATCCTCCTCCTGCCTCTGCCTCTTGAGTGCTCAGATTATAGGCATGAGCCACCACACCCAGCACTGCAGTATGTGGTGCTAACTGCTTGTGGGCATGAGTCAGCACATCCGGAATTGTTGTATGTGGTTATCAGGGATCAAACCCAGGCCCTTACACTTGCAAGACAGGCACCAGAGCCACTGGGCTAAATCCCCGGTCCTATAGGTTTCTATATCTGTATATCCATCTAGTTTTCTGTGTCTGTGCCTCACTTTTCACATCTCTAAAACTGAGATAAAATATTATCTATCTAATATTGCCACTGAAATGCTTACACACAGAGATTTTGATTGACTGGGTTGAAGGTAGATGGAATACATACATGTTTTACATTTGAACCCCTGGAGAAAGAGAAATCACATCTTCTTCAGCTTCCTAAATCTGACACTGGACACATATTGTGCTTGACCATCCTGTCATCCTTCCAGAACTAAGCAGGTATAAATGGAGTGTCTTTACAACTTAGAGTTACTTTTCTTCATCTTCACAGATCGGTTTCACAGATAGGCAGAAAAGGTGCATGAAACACTGCTAACATTAGGTTGATAAGAATAAATACATGAAGCCTGAGCATGAAGATTGCAGTCTTTCATGAAATAATACAACAAGTGGAACAATTATGTTTGAAAAGTTCGCCTTTTAATATATTATTTTCACAGTTTTATAGTTTAAAAAAAGAAATTTCGAGAAAAGTAGAAAAAAGTAATTTGTGCATATAAATATTTTATGTTATCCAGTGGGAAGTATTCCAGCAATAAAATATAATTTAATTAAAGTTGTTTTGTAAAGAAGTGAAATTTTCATCAGACCCAGTGTGTATGTCTGTTATACATGAACTGCTAAATTGGAGATAAAATCTATAATTTCTTCCACAAGCTTTTTCTTTAAAATACTTCTGTTTGGAACCTACAATTTTCACATTTCTATTTTCAATGTATGCTTTTAGTATAATTATTATTTTCATCAACAGTATTGGCAGCTAGAGTACAGCTCATTTTTTACAATAATTGGCCTGACATGATAATTATAAAGATGATTTATATTAAGATATCTATGCTAAAGTCGATGTTCTCCTATAACATGAGATAAAGTCAGAAAAAGAATTCAGAACATTTTCACTTTACAATATCTTTTGAACATCTGAGTGATTCATATTGTGAGGTCCTAAGGAAAAAGAAGATTCTGATTATTCCATTTCTGCTCTCAAAGGTATCAGAGCAGTTAGAGCAATATATGTGAAGTATATATAAAATATGTGATACAAATTCATTATATTTCTCAGTCCATTGTTTCTGGTTCCTTTTCCAATTCATCTTTCGTGCTAACACCCAGTTTTTTCTGCTGAAGTCTTTCATCTTTTTATTCACTAGCATCAAAAATCTTAAAAGTTATTTTAAGTTAAATTAATATCACTTAGAAGTGTATTCTCCAAATAACTTTTGAAATAAACACCTTGAATCACTCCATTTTAAAAAATATTCAACTTATTTATGAAACTTTGAGGTATTTACTTCTTAGAAGAATGAGCACATATGCACATTTATTCTTATTTGGAGATTTGTTAGTAATTTATTAAATAATAGAACTTCATGGGTTATGATATGTCACCAATGAGATCAAATTATAAAAATCAAGTTAGAAAAAGAAATTATGTTTACAAGTTTCAGCAATAGTAATGAGATCCAAAGCTGAAAAAAAGAAGTAATTGGTCAATTACAGGGCAAAAATGTGTGTATTTTCACCAAAACACAAAGCAGAATAAAGACAATATTTCTTATTAGTCAAAATTAAATAATAACAAATAAATTTCATGATTAGGCCATAAAGAGAGTTAACATTTAAAGTGTAAAATATATATTAAAAAGACCTTTGTTCTGTTCATTGTTTCATTTTGGGAAATTTCTCAAACAAAAGCAGTTGAGACTTTCCTACACATAAGAATCACATTTTAAAATTACATTACTGACTCTATTTGTGAGTCTGCTCTATGTCCGTCTCAGAATTTGCACTTTGACAGGTCTTATGATTTCTTCATCTCTCTTTCATACATTTGGCAAGCTTGAGTCTAGAATACAGTAGACACTCAAAGCCATCATTTTTGTCTAGTGGGATGTGAAGTAATTATTAAGTTACAACATGAGGAAAGAAAACAGCTTCAGTACTTAGTATTATTTTTGTACTTCCTTATAGGATTTACTATCTATTCCTGAAACTTTTTCAGATTGAGCCTGACTTTTCAGATGTCCTCAGAGGAATTAGGAACTATTTTTCTGTGCAATAATAATCTCTATGCTGTTGATAATGTTGATGCAACATTTCTTTAGTTCTAATCAATTATTTTGCAAGTTTTCTCTGTGCTGCTTGTTTCATTTTTATTATTTGTATTATACAAGCTCCTTGATATTACTGGAACAAGGACCCATATTCCTCTTTTAAATAGCAGTATGATGTTTATTGATGAAAATATAAATAGTTTATGGGTCTCCTTGATATAACCAAGTCAGAACATACTAAAGTATATTTGAAATGAATATATAGCTAAAGTAAAACTTAGATCTTCCATTTATTTTTCTACTACATAATAATGGAATTTTTAACACAGAAAAATCTACATGATTTTTATAAAATAAAATATTATTTATATTATAGATATATGTAGATATATATTATATATCTACATTATTTATAGAATAAATATTTCTATATCAAATTCCTAGATGGAGTAATTAATATTTTAGAATACTTATCACATAACTATTCATTAGCCCATCTCTTTATTCATCCATCAACCTGTTATTTTTGAGGCACTATAAGTTTTTTAATTTTTCCAATTCCAGGATTTCTTATAACTGTAATCATAAGTATTCATTTTCTTATATAAAAATCAACTCCTTTTTCATTCATATTTTTGTGATTACTCTGTATCTATATATGTAGTTTATTTATTGCATAGGTCAATATCAATCCAGTTAGTGAATATGTCTTAATTTTTTTTTTTATTTTCTTCTAGTGGAGAACCTGGAAGTTTCAAAACATTTCACTCATTAAAAAAAATATCTTTTTTAGGAGGATCTTCAATTCTATGTAGTAAATGCATGACTTGTAATTTCTACATCACAAAAAGATATGTATTTGGTTTTATACAAACAGCCAGGTATTTTCAGGTAAATAGTAATATTTAAAACTGTCCAACATTACTTAATAATTCTAATCTATCTAGATTTTTTTACCAACATTTGATGTTGTCAGTATTTTTTGTTTTAATCAATTTAGTGATTGGCAATGATTTCTCATTATAGTGTAAATATGATTTTTTTTTAATTCAAATCTTTATTGGTACATTATGAATTCACATCATCATTACATTCAACGTTGAGAGATGTACCAGAATATGACATGGCTTGATTCTCATTTCTTCCCCTTCCCCTCGCCCTGCAACCTCACCCCCATACACATTAGCTTTGTTTCATTTTTTTTCTGTCATTCTTTTTCCCCTCATTATTAGCCCTACACCCTCTTTCCTTTTAAACATTTTCTATTTCACAATGTCAGTTATTCATACTACAACTCATTTATAACTTAATTTTCTCAGACGAGTGAAAAGGTACTATATTTACACATCTGTGAGCTCTTTATTTCACTTATGAGGATGTCCTGAAGGTACATCCATTTGAGTATGAATGACTCAATCTTATCATTTTTAATAGCAGAGTAATACTCCATTCTATAAAAGAACCACATGATGACAATGTATTATACACTTTCCATCTATTTATTGTTCCTTACATTTATATTTATGAAATATATATTAAAATATTTTCTAAATTTATATTGATTTGTCTTTATTTTTGAGTTGTAGGATTTTTTTTAATTTCCAGGATACTAATTAGAATTATGTTTTATAAGTATTCTACCATGCCTTTGTAGTGTTTAATATTCATCTTACTGGCATCCTTTATTGAACCAAATTTTGGTTGATATGCTGTAATTTATTTTTCTTTGTTTTAGAGTAGTTACTTTTTATATCCTACCAAGCTTAAGGCTACAGACAAGTTAAAATGTTGTTCTAAGTTTCTTCTAACAACTCTTCATTGTTTAGTTGATGGTTGGCCTGATTGGTTGCAGAGGTGAGCAGAGAATTAGTAAAGCATATTGCTGAGTCATGAAGCCATGACCTTGGGTTCTAAATTACTGGTTTCTGAGCTTTTCCTTGACGCTGTTCTCTGGGCTCACCCTCAGCAGCAATGGACTAAAAAGCTCTCCTTCTCTGGGGCCTTCTACTTTCAAGTTTCTGTCTTGGACCCAGCTAACCATGGACTGTGTCCTCTGAAACTGTGACACAAATCCTCCGCCAGTCTCCGGTAGTGGGCAGTAAATCTGACTCATCCTGAAAACTGATAGCAAGGGAGGATGTTATACTCACTACACAGAAACGCGGGTTAAGAAGTTGTCATGGTGTGCATTTGCGTGTGTCCCCAAGTCCTCAATCCGATGAGATGAGGCTTTCCTCTTTAGAGGTAGCCGAATAAGAATATGTGATGGCTAGGGGCCGGGGATTTAGCTCAGTGGTTCTGGCGTCTGTCTTCAAGCGCAAGGACCCGGGTTCGATCCCCGGTAACCACATACAATACTGGGCGTGGAGACTCACGCCCAGCAGCAACCAGTACCACATACCACAGTGCCGGGCGTGGTGGCTCATGCCTGTAATCCCAGCACTTGGGAGGCAGAGGCAGGAGGATTGCTGTGATGTGAGTTTGAGGCTGAGCTCAGAGCCAGCCTGAACTACAAAGCCAGACTCTGTCTCAAAAAAACAAAACAAACAAACAAACAAACAAAAAAAGAATATGGTGGAATTAAAGGCATGTGATGATTAAAACACGGTAGGTGAATGATTGGTTCAGCACTACTACAAAACTACAGCTAAAATGGATTTCCTACATTCAATTTGCATCAATTCATATATAATATTTTCTCCAGGAATAAAGCATATTGTGACAAGCATAATTTTCAGTAAGATTCATAATTATATTTTGTATTTTGTAAAATATAAAAAATAGCAGGTTAAAAAATTATGAAGTAATAGTGGACTGATAAAAGTTTTTAAAGATTAGAAAGGATAATTTTTCAGTTTTTTTGCATAAGTTCTGCCAAATATATGAAATTCCAAGAACAACACAATTATCTGTTCTCCCATTTTTCAAAACTGGAAATAATTCATCTGTCCAACAGATAGACCTTATGTTTAAAATTTCTCTATTATAACAGTTAAACATTCTTAGGCCTTATTCTTTAAAATGAGGTACTGAATTCAACTGAAATGATGGTTAAGAATTTTTCCTTGAGTAATCTTGCATGTAAAAGGAAATCTTCAACTTCTTTATGTAAACATGCAACTTTCTATAAATTTAATAGGAAAATGTGAAAATAAGAGAATGTTATAACCGTGAAGTCAATATATAAAACAAACTACTCAGTTTACCGTAATGGATTTTCTATAACTAACTCAAAAAATCTAAATAAGATTAATATATCAATCTTTTCAATATATATTTTAACAAAAACTTATCAAATATTATTCAATAAATTTCTGAATTTTTCAATACATTATAGAAGAAAAGCTATATTGGATTAGACTTTAAAGCAATTCCACCAAGTAGCCAGTATTTCTTGAGGACCCACCTGTCCAAGCGCTATGCAATAAGTTATTACAAAAGAAAAATGTTAAAGAGTGTTAGACACAGAGCAATGGAGCCCAGCTATTCTTTTTCTAAAGACTAAGACTGGTATTTGGAAAGAATTAGAAAATGAAGAAACTATAAGCTTAAGATTTTTTGAAGGTGAAATAATGAAATACAAATAAATAAACTCCAAAAAGATCCAGTTTTGCCAAAATGAAATACAATGTATATAGAGAAAAGACCAGCTGGTCTTGGTGGCATATTCTTTCATTTCCAGCACTGTGGGAGACAAAGCCAAGAAGATGTCGTGTTTGACCCTCATTAGGTCAATTTAATGACAAGTGAGACATTGTCTTAAAAGGGCTGGGGATGTGCCTCAGTGTGAAGCACAAAGTCTCTGATTTCAATCCCCAGCACTACCAAAAAGGAGGAAAATACTTGCTGTATGAAATATGTTTACAACAAACTAAAAGCCCATCACAGAGTAGTTAAATGGAGAGCTTAACGATAAAACCTCAGCACATAAAACTGCAAAGTAACGAAGATCAAAAGCATAAGTTTGGGGTCAGGGATTTAGCACAGTGGTTCTGGCACATACCTTGCAAGCACAAGGCTCAGAGTTTGATCCCAGGTAACTATATACAACAATGCCAGGCGTGGAGACTCACACCCACCAGCGATCAGTAACACACATCACAGTGCTGGGCACGGTGATTCATGCCTGTAATCTCAGTATTCGGCAGGCAGAGACAAGAGGGTTGCTGAGCGTGATGCTAAGCTCAGGCCAGCCTGAGCTACAAAGTTAGACCCTGTCTCAAGAAACTAAAACAAAACAAAACAAACAAACAAACAAAAAGTATAAGTTTGGAAGATACCCATTAATGAAGTAAATAAAAGATAATTACATATACATTTTTTAAAAATAAATGACTAAAATATACCACTTCAAAAAATGCAAACTGCAGTTTGACAATAGATATATATGCATTGGTTCTAAAGGTGAACGCACAATACTTGACAGTGATGGTTTTCTAAAATCATCTTTTTATAGCGTTTATTTCTCAGATCTCATGTACAAATATATTTTAAATAAAAAACAGACATTTTTTTCTATGAGAACTTGTGTTTCACATATATTTGGAAAGAAGCTATGGTGTGCCATACACGTTCAGCTTGTAACTTTATGGAAATCTTCATTTCAATCTTATGGGAATTTGATGGAATTTTATATCATGAACTTGTAAGAAAGAATAAACCTAGTCAAATAAAAAAACATAAAAGAAAAAGTGTTCCATTTTGAAAGACCTATAGTGTGGTTCAGTTCCCATATGCACAAATATAAGTCTTTGTATTTATATGAGCTTTTTAAATTTCCAGATTATACTGTCTACATTTGATTTATGAGGCTGGAGTAGATTCCATTATCTAGAGTAGATAAACTATAAGGAAAAAGTTGTAAAGAGAGATAGGATAAAACCTATTTTAATACCATTTATTGAAAGTTTATATGCACTCTCCACTCAATAGTTATGCAAATGAAATTTTGCCTAAGTTGTCATTTGTCAATGACCATGATATACACATTTTTGATAGTTTAACATCTCTCTTAATATTAAAATGTGTCTTACAAATTGACATCTGACTATGACTCTGTCAGAAGACAAAATAAATAAATAAATAAATAAAATGACATGCTACATGTCCACCTATACATGAACTTAGCTGTTATTCCTGCAAATATGTTAGAATAATCCAAATTACTCACTTGCAAGAATGCAGTTCCTAACAGCTGTTGGGAAGCATTAGTTGTCACCATCTAGAAAGACCAATGAAATGCAAGCATTGGGATTTACAGAATACTTAATAGTGGCTTAGATGAAAATCCTAGAGTAAGAGGGAGATTTCTCAAAGAAAAAGAGATACTGGAAAGTAAAGAGATAGATCTTTTTCAGGTTGAAAGGAGGATTGATGGGCTGGGGATTTAGCTCAGTGGTTCCAATGTTCCTCTTGCAAGTGCAAGGGCTCGAGTTTGATCCCTAGTAACCACATACAACAATGCCGGGTGTGGAAACTCACACCCACCAGCAATCAGTACCATATACCACAGTGCTGGGCTTGGTGGCTCACACCTGTAATCCCAGCACTTGGAAGGCAGAGGCAGGAGGATTGCTGGGAGTTCATGGCTGAGCTCAGGGCCAGCCTGAACTACAAAAGTGAGACCCTGTAAGAAAGGGGATGGGGAGATGGAAGAGGGAGGGAAGAGAAAGGAAAAAAAGAGGAAGTAAGATGTGTCTCACAAGAAGAATGAACATTATGTACTGTACACATATACTACTAAAAATTAATATGAAATACAGTTAAGCAAAATAAAAGTGTTTTATGAATGTGATATATACTACATTAAAACAGTCACATAGATTTCTTCAATGTTAAAAATAAGAGAGAGAGGGCCGGGGAGTTAGCTCAGTGGTTCTGGCACCTGTCTTGCAAGCTCAAGGGCCTGGTTCGATCCCCGGTAACGACATACAATACTGGGCGTGAAGACTCACGCCCAGCAACAATCAGCACCACATACCACAGTGCCGGGCATGGTGGCTCACGCCTGTAATCCCAGCACTCAGGAGGCAGAGGCAGGAGGATTGCTGTGATGTGAATTTGAGGCTGAGCTCCGGGCCAGCCTGAACCACAAATTGAGACCCTGTCTCAAAAAACCTAAAAAAAAAAGAGAGAGAGAGAGAGAGACTCACCAGTAGTCTTAATGCCACAGAAAATGAAATACAAGGGAAAATGTCAACCTGGATGACTGTGAATGAAAAAATGATTGGAAAGATTCAGATTCTGAGTGAGAAAATATTGAAATAATGTCATAATTCATTTATTTTGTTTACATTATGGATATCCAAGATATATATATGTAATGAAATCTCTCAAAATAGTAAAGCTTGCATTTTGTTTAATGTCATTTCTTTTTTCAGAAGAAGGGAAATATTTGCTATTAAAAATTAGAAAAAAGTTTGTACATTTAAACTAGCAAGTTTACAGAAATAATTTTTTACATAGTACATAGAAATATTTTTTTATGTAGTGAGTAGTTTCTGTAGCTGATAAAGAACTTGCATTCTGTAGTCAGACATGAGAATTCAAATCCCATTTCAAAATGCTTCAGCAAGTTAATTTCCAGCTATCTCAGTTTATTATCTGTGTGTTGTAGATGATAATTGTAAGGTCAGTATGTGTAAAATGTTTATAATACCACCTGCTCTTTAAGTAGTATTATAATAGTTTTATAATAGTAGACAAGAAAATTGAATCCAAATTTAAAACTATGAATAATGTCCAGGCATGGTGGTGAAGGACCAAGCAACTCCATTTTTGAGAAACTGACCCCATCTTAGAATGAAGTATTAAATGTAAGCATCTGTTCCAGAAAGGGCCGCATAACCAGGTTATAACTACACGCAAGGTGAACCAATGAGATAAGCTGTTGAAAGACCTAAATGACTCTATTCTAAATAACTAGTCCCATTTTAAGGTGATTAGGTCATGAGCTCAGGGTCATGAGCTTAATCTGGGAAGGGCCACATGTTCAGGTCATGAGCTCAGTTACCTTGACCACCCACCCTTGAGGGTAACTAGCAATATCCCCCTAGCAAAAACCAACCTCTAAGTACAAGGTCAAGATGTCCTTTACAATGATTGTTTAAAAAACCATTAGAGGCTTGACCTGATGGGTCCGGCCAATCAGGTTTAAACACCCAATGAGTGCCTGATGTCAACCAATCATGTAAACCATCAAGCTGAACACTCCCTCAACCTTACTGTAACCTCAATAAAAACCCTGCCAAATTAGAGTTAGGTGCTCTTAATTCTGATCTTCTGCATCAGTGACGTTTGAGAGTCCCTGCTCGCACTTGTAATAAAGACCCTCATGTGCTTTACATCGGTCTCGGCTCCCTTGTGGTCATTGGGGGACTCAAAATCTGGGCACAACAGTGGAGCACACTCTAATTCCAGCATTTAGGAGGCTGAGGCAAGAGGATTGCCATTAGTTGAAGGCCAACCTAGACTATCTAGTGAATTTAAGCACAGGTAAGCTACATAATAAAATCTTATCTCAAATAAATAAATGAACAATGAATAGTGTAAATCAGTAGATATTTTAGAAACAACATTTTTACTCTTATTCTCACTATGTAATATAATTTTTGAAACCAAGAGAGTTAAGACATGTAGAAGATATCCAGACTAAGGGAAAACTAAAAAGATCTACATCTGTGTAAAGGCCCCAGGCCTGCTACCTCTGGATTCAAGTAAGGGTCAGATGCAATGTGAGGGTCAACATCTTATCTCCAAACTTTTATTTATTTATTTATAGTTTTTTGAGACAGGGTCTTTCTTTGTAGTTCAGGCTAGTCTTGAACTCAGCCTCAAACTCAGCAATCTTCCTTCCTCTGCCTTCCAAGTGCTCGGATTACAGGCATGAGCCACGACACCCTGCGTTGTGGTATGTGATACTGATTGCTGGGGGGTGTGAGTCACAAAATCTGGCTTTATTGTATGTGGTTACCAGGGATGGAACCGGAAATTTTTTGTAGGTGGTTTATTTATTTATTTTTTTTACTAGTACATGTTTGAAGTAAATAATGTTTATGTTCCTGTGTGCATTTGAAGCATGTATCTCTAAACTTTGAGAGCCATTTCTCCACTATCCAGATCCCAGAGTAACTCATTACAAAGCAACTGCTCATGTCAATCTTCTGTTTCTCTTTCTCAACAGCTTATTCAGAAAACAAGATGTGACAACATTTGTTCTTTTTTTTCTTTTTTTTTACTTCCTGATAAAGGAGAAGAGACAACAGCTCATGTCCTCTTTATGCCCTTGGCTCCATCAATTTCTTTCACCTAAACTGTGTTTAAGACTTTGCATCTCTCGGGCCGGGGAGTTAGCTCAGTGGTTCTGGCGCCTGTCTTGCAAGCGCAAGGGCCCGGGTTCGATTCCCTGGTAACCACATAACAATACTGGGTGTGGAGATTCAACCCAGCAGCAACCAGCACTACATACCACAGTGCCGGGCGTGGTGGCTCACGCCTGTAATCCCAGCACTCGGGAGGCAGAGGCAGGAGGATTGTGATGTGAGTTTGAGGCTGAGCTCGGGGCCAGCCTGAACCACAAAAGCGAGACCTTGTCTCAAAAAAACCTAAAAAAAAAAAAAAAAAAAAAAAAAAAAAAAGACTTTGCATCTCTCTAGTCTAACAATAACATCCTTAAGATTTCAGAGGAATTGCAAAGAGGAACATGTGAGTTACTAATTGTAGATTAGCTCATCTTCAGTGATTATTGGTAGGAAATGTTGTGCTTGCTGTGACAAAACATAAACAAAACTACTTTAGGAACAAGAAGGTTACAACCTTGAAAATAAAGAAGTGATTAAGAATGGGTATATATGCGGGCCGGGGAGTTAGCTCAGTGGTTCTGGCACCTGTCTTGCAAGCGCAAGGGCCCGGGTTCGATTCCCTAGTAACCACATAACAATACTGGATGTGGAGACTCACACCCAGCAGCAACCAGTACCACATACCACAGTGCCGGGCATGGTGGCTCACGCCTGTAATCCCAGCACTCGGGAGGCAGAGGCAGGAGGATTGCTGTGATGTGAGTTTGAGGCTGAGCTCAGGGCCAGCCTGAACCACAGAGCAAGACCCTGTCTCAAAAAACCTTAAAAAAAAAAAAAAAAGAGTGGGTATATATGTTCTCATAATATTGTCAGTAATATTCAAATATTATTTTCTGCCTGAAAATAATCCATCCCAAAATTAGTTGATCAAATTTCCCTCATCAAATTTACCTCAAAAACAAAAGCAACTGCAGTGGAGAGCATTTAGAGGCATAATTTAGCCAGCCATTAAACATGGCAGAATATATAAATAGGAAGGTAGCTCTGTATAAGCTAAACATGCCATATTAACCAGAAGAGTTTGATACATGGATTCATTAGTCTACAATATTTAGATGAGTTCTAACTCTGTCTTAAGCACCATTCTAGATATTAGGGATATAAGAGAAAAAAAGTACTATGCTCACCTTACTGAAGAAGATTGGCTAAGACAATAAATCTTCACTATGGCAAAAGACGATAATATTCTGAGAGGAAGGTGAGATGTAAGAGAGCTAGAAAATACCAAAGGTGGGCAGGGGATGTAGCTCAGTAGTTCCACTTCCTTGCAAGTCAAGAGTCAAGAGTTTGATTCCCCAGAGAGAGACAGAGAAAGAGAGAGAGAAAAGAAAGAAGGAAGGAAGGAAGGAATAAAAATACTGAGTGTAAGGGCAGAACATGATTCGGTGACAGTAGCTAGTTTGATATGTCTCTCTGTTCTGCCGCATGTCAGAGCGGCTCACCCTCTCACTCCGTGTCTCACCCGTTGGGTAACAACACATTCACAACTCTGGAGGTGAGAACTGCATCTATAGGGGAAAAGCAACAAGCTCACCTATTACACACTTCACATCTTCACTCTCATTTGCTTAGTGCTCCATCCGAGCCATCAGAGCCAGGACCAGGTGGTTTCTGTCGAGGTCAGCCAGGCTGTGTTTAACTTCCTCTTGTATTGCAAGCCAGGGAAGGTGATTAAAGACAGACAGCTTGGAGCTCCTAAAGCGTGTCTTGAGAATATCTAGAAACTCCACAGATACTAAACAACAGTGGAAGGGCAGGAGTACTGTTCATTCAGCTGAAATGCAATTTGAATCATATAATCATTTAAACACAATTTTAATTTTCTATGCTGTGAAAATGGACAGATACTCTTCCTCTAAAAGAGTCTTACAAGACTCCTACTTTCTACTTATTTCCACTTAATTGACATTGTCTAACTCATTTGCTGAAGCATCGTAGTCTTTTCCATTGCATTTCTTTCTCTTCCACATGAAAGGCTACAAATGATATTTTTGTCTCTGATTTGTGTTCAGTAAGAAATTCAATGGTAGAAAATGAAGAGTGTTTGTCTACTAAGATAATGTTCCCCAAAGATTGAGATGAATTTTCTTTTCCTGAATACACCTTCTACTTAGTCTTACTTTTGTGCTCATTAGCTTTTTATCCTCAGTATAGCTCTGCTGTTAAATTCTATACATCCTTCAACTTCTACTTGGTGTTCTGAGACTATTTTGTCTTGTGTTTATAGTGACATACATTTCATTTTCCCATAATTTACAGTTGATTTTGTCCATTTTTTTAGACTGTATACCAGAGTTAAATGCTTCAAGATATGGATTTTCACATGATTTTAACAGAGAAGTACAATAGCTAATGTTTGTGAATAAATATAGCAATCTTCAAATTTTCTAGGTAAGTAAAAATTATCTTTTTCTAACACAATTTTCTGAAATTAAATTCATAGATATAATAATCTACTTATGCATAAAGAAGATTATTGAATCCATCAAATTAGAAACAGAGAAATAAAAGTGAAATAGTTCATAATAGAGAACTGCTTCCAATCCTAGTCAGTGTTCAAGAAGGTCAACATTAATGTGGCCAAATAAAGGTTGTGCCCATAAGGAGAACTGCAGTAGATTCACTGCCCCAGATGCTGAACCACAGTATGCAGATTGCATACTTAAATATTATCATTCAACTGCTATTGTGTATTTTATTTCCTGCAATATAAATAACTGTTAAACTGCTAAACAGTGTACTTTTCTCTTGACTTATACAATAGTTGAATTTCTACATGTTTAACTATATATTAAAATTGTGAAAAAATGTTTAGTATATATATGTATATATATATAACATATATAATAAATATTACAGGATAATATTTAGTGTATATATATTTACATTTATATATAATATGAATATATTGTTATATTTAGTATATATAAATATATATATAGCATGTATAATAAATATTACAAGGTAATTCTAGTTTCAAATGATTATGAATTTTTATTCTCTAAGGTAGATTATTCAAATATTTACAAATCAGGAGGGACATAAAACTGCTGTTTTTTATGGGACACTGCAGGATAATGTACAACTTGTGGCACTCTTAATTATGGACCTGAATACTAGAAGTGCACAATAGCAATCATAATAAGACTCTACCAAATTCCAACTCCTACTCACACTCAAGGGTTACTGTGAATTTTTAAGGTTTCTGTTTGAAGATTAATTTTGCTAACATGATCCTTATCTACAGTGTAATACAAATAGTTCTTAGCAATGGTGAAGTGTTTAAAGATTAGTGACTTCCTGTTGGCTAGGAATTATTTATAGTTCCACAAAGGAGATTCTAAAGGTAAATTAGCATGTTTCTTTAGACAGACGGAAAGAATGCATGACAGAATCCCAGCACTGCCTACTTTTCTGAATAATATTTCCAAGAAGAACAGAGAAAATGTACTATCTCATTGCTAAGGAAGTGGCAAGTGGATAGGACTTTTTTGTCTTGTTCTATGGATTGTTTTTCCTGAGAGCCAAGTTACTCTGATATGTATATGTATGTCTCAGGACAGGACACTGGACCTGGCTCCTCTGGGCCAGCCACACACATGTAAACTCTTCTTCTGAAACATCTTACTTACTCACCATTCAATTGAGAAGCCCAGCAGAGCAGAACAATTACCTCCTCATCTAACTCCCCTCCAGCTCAAAGCACCTGTAATGCTCAGGAATGCATGGCCATTTAGACATAATTTCCTAACACTTAGAGAGAAACTGGGCTGCAGTTCCCACACTCCTTTTGTGTCAGCCATGCTAACGTGAGTAAACATACCCTAGAAGGACACAATTCGTTCAGTAAATCCACTTTTCGTAAGGATTAAAGACTGTTCATAACTATATTTTTGTAATCTCTCACTTGCTACCAAACATTAAGAAACATTAATGAACTCTGCCCAAAATATATTGCAAATATATGATTTTATGCAAATAGTTATGCAAATAAGGCTATACCATGTAAGAACTGTCATTTTAACATTTTTGAGTGTACAATATGTTATCATTAGCAATAGGGATGATGTGTGGCCAGCCAATTTCTAGAACATGTTCATGTTAAAATTAAAACTGTGTACCAGTTGAGCAGTAGCAAGTCCTAGTTTTCTTTCCCCTGGCTGAAGCTCCCATCCTACTTTCTTGTTGTATCCGACCAGCTGGTGTAGATACTCACATGGGCGGTTTGGTGTAGGATTTGTGCTCCTCTTGGGCTCATTTCACTGAGTGTCATGTGCTCCAGCTTCACCCTGCCTGCCACATATTACAGAACTCACTTGTTTCTACACTGTCCTATGTTTCTCCTCCATTTACTTTATTTGCACATCAGCCCATGGACATTTAAGTTGTTGGATACGTTAGTTCTTGTTTACAGTGCTGCAATAAATCTGGCATGCAGATACTAATTGAGTCTTTATCTCTGTTCATGGTTCACTCTTCCACTGCAAAGTAATAATTCCAAAATGTATGAGCTTATATTTTCCACTCCTATTGTTCCAGAATTTTTCTAAATGCAACTATCAAATCAAACACTTACCTGACAAACCAACACTGACCTGTGTGCATGTGTAGGTGTTAATATTTACTGTAAAGATGGCTACGTTTAGAACCATGGGTTGAATTCAATTTAAATTCATTATAATCACTACATCCGTGGCCCTTTTTCCTTTTCTTTTTAAAAATATTTGTGCAATTAGGATTGTGGAAGCTTTTGTTTTGAAATGTAATGCACATCATTGTGTACTTAACAAGCTTTAGGAATTACTTTCAAGTGAAGTAAGAAATGAATGATTAATTGAAATGACTACAAAGTAGCAGGCAAGACACTCAGCAAGAGATCTTACCTGACCTGAATTTAAACCTGCTTTGTCAACCTAAAACAGATGACTTTGATTTTAACCATTATGGTAATTTTAGAAAATAATACTATTAGATGTTGCATTTGAAATCGAAGCATCTTTTTATTTCGTTTGCCTACTCAGGCAGGTAAATAGATTAAGATGAGTAACAAATGCACAGTTACATTAAATCTTTGAACGTGGTGTCCTTTGCCACAATCTATGTAAAGGAATCAACAGAACTAGGTGACCTAGCTCACAAATGAATACATAGATGCCAGCTCCATGCCTACTGAGCACATCTGGGTATCATTGTTTCATGTACACCAGCCATGTCAGTGTGAGCAGCTTCTGCAGCTACAGGGCTGGTAAAATGCCATGCAGTGGAAAATACAGGCCCTGTTAGATCAAAGATAAACAGCTATGAAATAGTGAGCTCCTGATAGACCACAAGTATATTTAGCTAGAAAAACAACATCCTACCATGTGATTACTGGAGCCAGCTGTGTGAATTTGCTTTGGGCTGAGCCAGATTCTGCATAGAGCCAATTTATCACTAGCGGAATTCTGGATATGTGATTTCTGAAGCCAAGAAAATAGGGTTGTGAGGGAGGGAGAAGGTGTCCTGGATGCCTTTTGGCATGGCAACCAACGGGACATAGTCATACTCTACACTCTGCTCAGTGAAATGATCATAGGCCTAACGTTGGGAATAAATGTCTAACTGATTTGTTTAACTTTGGTCAATTTAAAAAAAAAAAAAAAACACTAAATCAGCCATCGATACTGATGTATTTTTTACCCAGAGAACTGAGAAACAGAAATTATTTACTACATTGTAGCAATACAGAACAGCAATGCTATCTTTATAATTCACTTTTAATAAAAAATTTAACAAATATTTATTGCCCATTCATATTTTCATGTTGAGTTATACATACTTAGTAGAGAGTTCTCAGACATTACCATGATCCATAAAGGTTTTATGGTCCAGCAATAAACAAAAAGGAAATTGCATGTGTGTGTGTGTCTGTGTGTGGGGGTGCATGTATTTATATATGTGGTTGTACAGATAGAAAGATCATGAATATTAGTATGGCTTGAATCTAGATGTCCCCCTAAAGCCTTACACTCTCTAAAGAGGGCTTTTCTAAGGTGGCTGGATCTAGGATTGTGAGTAGTATTAAATTAGTCTATTGACTGATTTCTCATATTTCTGGGTGTGGTTTAGGGGAAGCCCTTCCCTGGGTGTGGGTGGCATCACCCACAGAACTGGTAGGATGCATGGGGTCGAAGACAAAGGCATGCGTAATTCACTGCTTCTGTCCTGTTGCTGCTCTGCTACCTCCTGCCTGTGCTGCCACACACCGTTCCTCCTCTGCAAGGATCCTGTGTGCCGCCCTGCTTTGGAGCCTTCTAACTACCTCTCCAAACTGTGGGTTGAAATAAACTGCTCCTCCTTTACCATTTGTGTGTTAGGTATTTAGTCTGAGCAAGAAGAAAAGTAAATAAGACAAATATATAAGCAGGGAAAAAAATAATAAGATGACATGTTAAAGGGCTGTATGGACAAGAAGGAAGTCTGAGGTTAGTGGAAATGTCTGGAAATGTTACAGGAGACCTTGCTGAAGTAGAATCTGCTTTTACATGTGTCATTCATTTGTGTGACATTTGGCATAGAACAGGAAGTTTTCTAAGCAATTTGGCAATATCTAAGAACAAGTGAGCAAAGCTCTCTACCATCACTGCCTTTTAGAGATGTTGGAGAAGGGGTATGAACACAAACAAAATCACAATGCATACTAAATAATTAATATGGGAGGGCATGATGTAGAGCTGTAAAGTAATGCAAAAAGGGAACTCAGAAGAGCCAGGAGGAAGTTTCTACTCAGAGAAGGTGGTTAGAGAGATGTACTGAGCAGACGTTAGGTAAGAGATGTAGTCATGAAATATTTGAGATGAGGGTCCTGTTTCCAGATGACATCTAAGGCTGAGTTTCAAAATGGAAGGAGACAACTTTCAATAGCCAAAAGGCCAATGTGTCAGGACCAGACCTGAAGAGAGAGACAAGTAGTATGAGATGTTTTCAGAGAAGCGATGGGAATTGAGCCTATGAGGGGCTTCATTAATCACTGCAGATGTCAGGTTTTGTTTCAAATGCTAAGTCTAGGACTGCTGTCACATTATTGTTGCTTCATAAGTGAGGGTTGTGTTGGTTGGAAAGAAGAGTTTTTAAAGCAGGAGATTGGTCTTGCTCCGACTGTCTTGGCCTCTAACGATGGTCCACACCAAACCCTCATTTCCTTTCAGCACAAATATGTACTTACATAGCCTCTCTGGATGAAATTACTGGTCTGAGTCAATTTGTTTCTCTGATTGAGACTCAGAATCACAACAAGAGCCGGTTAACCACACATGGGTCCATGCTCCCTTAGGTGACACTGAGGCACGTATGGTAGACCTGCAGGTGTTCTGATTTGAACCCTCCCAGAGGTGAGTGGCCAGGCATTTAGTCCCTCACTGCAGGCCCTGCAGGTTCAGTGTGGACCTCAGTGCTGTCCAGGAGCTGGTCAGAAATGCAGTCTCAGCTATCAAAGAACATTGGAATCAAAATGTGTATTTTAATTCCTCAGTTGACGCAGGTGTACATCCAAGTTTGAGAAGCATTTCTCTAGAGAAGCACACTGATTTCAAATTCATCTTCATGTTAGTCTGTGCAGAAATGCTCATACCAGTCAGGAATGCTTCCTAAGTGGAAGCAAACTGACCAAGGAAATAAAATATTCTTCCCAATGCAAACTCTTCATGCAATGTCTATGTACACGTGGTTGACTTTCTTATCCACATTTTGATAACCTGGAAACAATTTGTGAAACAGTTCGTGTGCCCAGAAATCTATCCTACTAATTCTAGATAATTTGATATTATAAAAATGTAATTAACAATTAATTATTGAAACTTTTTTTGAGAAGTTTCTCTGGAGATGTCTTGCAGTCAAATTTTTCTTTCCTGTAGCTTAGAAATATGAATAGAGTTTGTGCATGTTTAAAATTTAAAAATATTCAAATCTGTATGGAATGCATTTCAGGGAAATACATTTGGCAAACAACATGACACTTTATTTTTTTTCTCTTTTCCTTTTCAAAAAGCAGACATGAGGAATATTTATGAAATTTGAATTTTTTCTCTATCAAGTGTGTATAAGTATATATCCACAAATACAAACTACATGAAATATAGAGACACATAATACACTAACTATATGGCATTAAATGCAGTAATACATCCAGCAAAACTAATAAACCTCAAAGCCACATATAATTATGCCATAGGAAATTATCCTGTGTAATTTCCATAGCTGGCTAAGAAATATCCAGAAACACTCACATCACCACCAGGGACAAAGTAAATATATCACAGAACATTTTTCTCCTCAAGTTCATGACAAAGAACAATTTATAATTCACAGTGTGTAGAGACAACAACCTCCATCTGTGGTTGACAAAGAACTGAGGCCAGTTCCAGTGAGTCACATTTGGTTATGCAGGGGCTGCCAGTTGGGAACCTTGCCTATTTAATACCTAATTTTCAAGTTAAAGGTGTTTCTGCCTCATAAAAATTCCAGATTTATGGAGAGAAAAAGTCACTTAGAAAAATGTAAGACCGATTTGTAACATGACATTTGTTCCAACTCAACATGGTACAGTAAAGGTTTTCACTCACTAGTAGGGTTAACTCTAATGATGAAAGATCATCAGCAAATCAAAAATTAGCAAAATATGTCACTGCATCAGAAGACTAAAGCAAGAAAACTACTATGGAAGAAAGCATCAAAGTCTTACCACAAATTAACATAAACAGGAATGACAAACACACACATACACACTGCATAAAAAAGCAAAAGAAAATAATACAAAGACTTTTTTCTCCATTCTTAGACGACTTTTATGTACTTTAAAAAATTTCTACCTTACTATAATTCTGTGAGTTCAAAATAGCAAAATCTTCAGTGTTGCTTCTCAGAAACAATGATTCTTTAATCCTTTGTTAACTCATCTTCCATCTCGGATGCATATTCCTGCAAAAACTTCCTTCTGTGGCCCATTCACATTTTCAAATACAATGGTGTAGCAAAGAAGATAGAAATGTTATATAACATCTATAATTGGCTTATGGGTGCATTTGGAATTCAAAAGGAAATATACACTTTTAAGACCAAGACAATTCTTTTTATAGTTAAATCATAATCATGTTCACTAAAACTATCAGTGTAATATGGGGTTACTACAGAGATTAATATAAAATGAAAAGTTTTCAGTAGTACATAAAATTCATTTGAATATTCAGCAAAAAATTCTATGTTCTACTGAACCGTCTTTCTAAAAGTGAGAAACAAAATGATTCTGTTTAGTATGGGAGCTGCAGGAGGGAGAACCTTGCTAGTTAATTCCGACTAATCTGCAGCCCTCTTAGCAGTGTGATCAAATTTTTCTTCAAAATAGACTCACTGTAACAAATGCATAAATTTGAGTCACTGACGATTAAGAGCCCATTGACTGGGGGAAAATAGATTGATGAAGGAATTTCAAATTTATTGAAAGCTACCTAAAAAGAAAATAACTTCTTAGTGACACACACACACACACCTTTTTATCCCATTTCATAATTCACAAACTTGGTCACATACTGGAATTAGTCCTGTTATTTAATTAAAATCAAGAATTCAGAAATTCATCTCTGGTAATTCTAGTTCAGTGAAGCTCTAGAAATGGAAATCTTTTGTAAAGATCCTAAGACTTGGAGGGGATTAGTCTAGATATAAAAACTTTGAATCCAGGCCAAAGGACACAAAAGTAAAGGGTCATGTTAAACAGGAAAGGAAGAATCTAAAAAGACCTGGTGATATGTAATGATCATATACAAGTTCCTGAATATTGTACAATATTTAACCATAAAACTGCTTAAGATTTAGATAAATAATACACTTTTCCAGTAGCTTATAAAAATCTACTTTTTCTGAAGCTGGATATTTTCTTAGAAATGAACCATATTGATCCCAGAATGCAATTGGGCACTCATACCAGTGTCTTGTGGGAAACTGAATTGTTTTGGATAAGAAAGAAATTCCATGTAAAAACCTCTGTAATTATTATTTCCCACACACCAGTATGTCATTTTTATTCCTACTAGTACTTTTGAGGAGACTGCTCCATCTATGTTTATTTCAGGATTTTGCCTGTGAAACAATGAAATAAAGTGTTACTGAGGTTTCTGAGGTATTTAGAAAAAAATTTCTTAAATTTTTTTCAAGGCCATGTACTATCTAGGTAATTGTTTACTTTGTGTAATTGTGTATTTTGACTTTATAGAGACAGAATTTAGAGGAGACTATAAACATTTTTTCAAGAAGAGAGAATGAACCAGAAGCCATGTATTGGATTTAAAGAAGTCAAATTATTTAGATCTAAGTGTTTCAGAGTATGTGGAATTTAATACCACTTGATAAAATGAAACAACTTATGTGTCTGAGTTATTATAATTCATTTTAATATATTAGTGGGTACTGCTTTATTTACTTTTCTCATTGCTGTGATAAAGCCCTCAATACCGAACTTAAAAGAGGAAAGCTTCATTGTAGCTCAGAGTTGGTGATTTCATTCCACAGTTGGCTGGTTCCAAGTCAGTGTAGCAAGGCAGAGGGGGTGTCACAAAGAAGCAGCATGGGGAAGGCAGAAGACAGCAAGGCAGCAGTCAACAAGGTAGGGAAGAAGCAGCCAGCGACAAACAGCTACAGAAGCTGACCTCTTTCCATTCCTTATGTTTTGTCCAGGCTACCGACTTTGGGGGCAGGTACCGACCCAGGTTAAAGCCCTCTCAGCACTAGAACCTCATGTTGAATCAACCCAGCTTCATGTCTTCAATCCCAGAATCACACATTTTATATCCAGCCACCACCCAAAACTCCCACTTGTGACTGCGTGAATCTTTGGGGGGACATCTAGACAGAAGCCATGACACTCCTCAGAGGTCTGTGTCCTCAATTATCAGTTAAAGCTTATTTCATATAGTCATACTCTGAGAATGAGTACATCTCATGTTATTTGATATAGATCTTTTGCTTCAAAATTTCCCCATGATTTGTTAACAATAATGTTGGTCTGGCCCAGGGATTTAGCTCAGTGGTTCCAGCATCTGCCTTGCAAGTACAAGGACCTGGGTTCAGTCCCCAGAAACCACATACAACAATGCCAACCATGGAGACTCATGCCCACCAGCAATCAGAACCACATACCACAATGGTGGGTGTGGTGGCTCACGCCTGTAATCCCAGCACTTGGGAGGCAGAGGCAGGAGGACTGCTATGAGTTCGAGGCTGAGCTCAGAGCCAGCCTGAACTATAAAAAGTTGGACCCTGTCTCAAAAAAAAAAAAAAATATATATATATATATTACTATATATATTACTAATAATGTTGATCACTGAGCTTCTCAGATTTATTAAACCAGAATTTCCAAGGGCTAAGAAGCTGTAATATAAATTAGCTCCCTGAGTCATTTTAATCAAAGTTTGAAAACTATTATTATAAAGGGATAAATGATTTGTGATTAAAGACTCATATTCAGAAATTAACATCATAGAATCAAGCATTTAATTTTATTTCCATGCACAAATCTTTCATCCTTTCTTCCAGTCTGTGACAAAGCCGTAGACGAGGGTTAATCCACTGTAAGATGAGAAAATAAGGAAATAAAGTAAATGGGTAACTAGGAAACCACCCCCTCTGTCCTTAATTTCTGACCCACTGCTGTAAATAGAATAGTGCATCATCATTTTATCCCTTTCATTTACATCTCTATGTCTCTGTCTACTCCAAAGTAGGGAAATGTGGGACATTTTCCTTCTTAAAGGACTTTTAATAGATAAAGATCCCACACAGGGCAGGTATTTGGGAAATAAATAGCAATTACCATTGTTTTGCTTTGGTCCATGGCCTTTTGGGTATGTTTTCAGAGTTGAGAAGAATTTGTCTATACATGCTACGCAAAATACTCAGTGGAACATCTAGTATTTTAAATATGAATACACTCGGTACCTACAGTTATGAGTATCTGTATATAGTGGCCCACGAACAATTACACATCTCAGTACCCTTAGAGGAAAGACCTCAAAGGACACCGAAACTTGCAGCACCAAAATCTGATCCGGACCTCTGCTCTCTCCCTGATGTCCTAGCTGTCATCGCTAAGAGTTTTAAGTGTTCCCTACGCTTCCTAAGTAAGTTTATTTTAAAAAGAATGATCTGGAACTGTCATGTTAGTCAGGAACATTTATTATAATTCTCTAGTTGTATTGATAGAAGGAAGAATTAATTCTTATATGAGAAGGGACTGTCCAGTAGAATTTACAAAAGAGACAATGCAATTGTGATCTTTAAGGGCCAATGTCCCGGAGGAAGTGAGAACAAAGAGACTTTGAGGTAGGGGAGTTGATGATGAAGTCTGCCTGGACAGGATTGGTTCTTTTAAAGACTCAGTGGTTCAATGGTTCATATAACAGTGTAGAACTTTCCTGAAATTCAACTACTAGGAAAAATGATTTTGCTTTTTTCTTACGGCGTGAAGGTGAGATTTAGAACTTTTGATTCCTGCCAGTTGATTATCATATCCACATAAACTTTTCCCTCCAAAACATAAACTAAGCGTAATTCAGGCAACATGCAACGATGACTTGTTATTTTAGCATTGCTTTTAGGGAAGAGAGGAGACCGCCTGATTGAACTCATCTCACATGAGGTGACAGAATTAAGACTGGCTGCTATCATGACTCACTAATTTGTTTTGTTTTGTTTTGTTTTTGTGGTACCAGGTATCAAACGGGGCCCTTGTGCTTCCAAGGTAGGCACGGTACCACTTGAGCTAAATCCCTGGCTTGACTCACTATTTCTTAACAAAAGGAAATAATAAAAGTAGCTCGATTTCTATCTTTGCAGCAATCCTTGGTTGTAAGCAAGTCCAGAAGGTCCCAACATGGGACACTTACAGGTGTTCAGAATTTTAGAAAATAGGACGGGTGTGCTCTAATTAGGAGTGAGAACTAAGACTTATGCGACTAGAATTTGACTATGTCTAAGATTGGTTAAGAATAAATAATAAAGAGGCATGGAAGATTGATCTCTGCCTATTACTATTTTTACTAGAAATATTACTATTTTTAAAAAGAATTAAAATGATACAGAGTCTGAGGTTCCTTTTAAAGTATTCCATAGTTATCAAATAGCATAACAAGATGGGCAAATCTTTCATAATTATTCGAGTTGGGTAAGTGAAAGTTGATGAGTGTTTATCACTTCCATTATATGTGTGTTTGACAATTATATGATCAATTCATAAAATTTTAGCTCAGAAAGTGGTGTCATCTCCAGTGTTAGTCATCTCTAAAATAGTGACCCCTTTAAAGTTTCCCAACCGTCAACATTGTTTCACCTACTGTGTATCAATATCTCTGTTCCAAATGTTATAATAGAGGCCTAAAATGTAGCTTAGTGGTGGTGCTGCTGAGCAAGTGCAAGGTCCTGAGTTCGATCTCCAGTTTCACAAAAAATAAAGAAACACATAAATATATAATAAAAAATTAAAATGTTTTTATAGTATACTGAGAGAAATGATCCCAAGTGTTCGATCATGATCAACAAAAAAAGTTGTAGTGAGCAGGGGATAATGGCACAGCCCACCTCTCTGGGAGGCCGGGGCAGGAAGTTTAGGTGCAGCCTGGGCAACTTAGTGACTTAGCAGGATTCTGTCACAAAATTTAAAAAAAAAAAATTCAAAAGCTGTAAATGTAGCTCAGGGTGAAGTCTCTTGTTTCAATTCACATTACCATGCAAAAGGAGAATTTGTAGTACAGTTTAGAAGTGACTGGATGAAGGTGGGACACTGAAAATATTTGCTTCCACCTGGTCCAAATTAGCTGAAGATGTAACATCTTCCTCCCCAAATATACCGGTGAAGATGGGTCTCAGGGGAATATCTGGGACACATATGTGTGTGTCTGTGCTCCGTAAGGTACCAGCTGTCTTTGAGGAAAGACTAACTTTGACTCTCTGGTGCGTTCTCCCTTCTAGGTTAGACTGTTTTTCTTTATGAAAAGATGGCTTCAACATATGGCAGGATGGTCATGAAACTGTTCCAGAAACTCCAAGAACACTGTTTATTTTTATCTTCTGTCTATTGCATCTCAACTCCTTCTTTTTATTTTCTGTTTCTCCAATGTCTTTCTTTCTACAGTAAGTTTCTTTCATGCATCAACGTTCATTTATGTTGAGCAGTTGATGCTTGGACAAACTTTACATCTCTTTTAATCCTAGTCAGTTTTCTTCCTGTTTAACTCCTAGTTACTTGTTGCTACAGCCAAAGATAATTGTAAGACAGCTCATCCAGCATTCCTCAGTTTAGTTTAAAAAACTTCATCTTCTTTTGCTTCCTTGAACATCCACATCATATTATGGCATATGCCTTCCCACAGAAGTGCTCTTTCTTGATGAAATTCAATATTTTAGTCTGTTTTTTTTTTTTAGTTTGAGAATGAATATAGCATATTTATAAATATACAGTTAAAAAAAGAAAATATACTAGTTGTTTTATAGAGAAAACTTAAGGCAGAATGTCAGTTTAAAAGATATTGGTGGCTCAAAATAATAAAAAGGAATTACAAAGAGTATACAGGAGCGTAGCCGCTGCCATTTGCAATGTGGAAGTTGAGCACATTCGAATTGAGTTTTGGGAGAGAAGTGTTGAAGAGCCAGGTCGCAGAATTCTTAGAAAATAGGCCAGTGCTAGCCGTTCAGTGGCCTAAAGCAGAGGCTCACCCATCTGGGAGGGAGGCCTCAGACTGGGAGAGGCTGCTATTGGGGAGCTCGGATTCAAGGCTTTGAAGTTTGGAGCCCCATCCTTAAGGAAAGGCTTTTTGCGCAGCTGCTGAATGTTCCCCTAGATTAATCTGCCTTCTAGTTCTGTGATGAAGACTCAGATAGTCCATTTGTGAAGAGATAGTGGTTATTTTGCTTGCAGGTTGGAAGGTTTTGTCCATGCCTGGTTGACTTCAGAGGACATGTCCCACCCCAAAGTCCCTGTCAGGGACGGTCTGCCTCAGGGGGCTGTGGGTGAGGTGGTCAGTGGGGCCTTCCTGAGGCTCGAAGGGCTCCTCCCGGAAATCATCAGCAGGAATCCCTGGGGGAGGATGTGGTCACTCATGACAAAAACCTTTCTCTGCCTTCATGTCTCAGTTACCTGGAGGTCCCTTTCTTGGCCTTTGTAGTGGTTTGGAAATCCTCTAGTTATCCATTTAAATCTTCCTACCTCACACTGGCTTACCCTCCTATATGAATAGCACAGAATTCTACTTCACTCTTTTTCCTTCTAAACGACAAGATGAAGTTGAAGGAAACAAGGATTTCACCAAAACCAAACCATAACAGATCAATAGTTTTTGATGTTTGACATTAATGCCAATTTCCTAGTCCTGAGCATCCTCAGAGATGAACACTTTTCAGAAAATAATAAAAATAATATTGTTTTAGGATTCTAGAAATCATTTCTAAAAATTACACTTAGTACTATAATATTGTGATCTAGGAACTATCAAATAGTAACTAAAGAGTGGGTATTTTGAATCGCTATGGAACTGTTAAATTATCGAAGATGTGATGGTGTAATAGTAGTAATCACGAGAACAGTTTACACTAACACTCTGAAATGCTCTGGTGTTAAACTTACATGATATTCTCATAAAGCATCTATGTGAGAAGCATTATTCTATAATTCTTCTCATACTCTTATTTTCCAATTATATTGTCTATAGCACATACCAAGAACATTATACATAAACAAGACTATATGCCATCCTCATATGCCACAAAATATAACTTACATGTCCACTGATTTTATAGAGAGCTCAGAGTCACCCATAATCTTTCCTCTCATTCACCAACATGTAGCTGTCAGCCCCAAACCCCAAATCTAGCTCAAATCCACCTGGTCCTTTCCTTCTACATCTTGCTCACACTAGCAGAGCCAGCCTCTCTCACAAACGTGGCTGCTCACCCTGCTTCTTTCTGCACATTTCTTCTCATCTCACCTCTTTCTATCCGATTTGCTCTTGACCCAGAGGAGTTTTAGAAGCAAATCACATCGTGCCAATCACTTGCTTTAAAACTTTCAGGGCACCTACTTTCTCTGATAAAATCCAAATGCCTTTACATACCCCCACCCCAAGGGACACTCCTCTTAAGGTCGACTTCATACAGACCCCCCATCCCCGTGGTGCACTCATTACTCTGCTCTGTCTCTGACCTCCTCTTGCCTCGCAGAGTGCTGCTTTCTCTCCCTGGGAACTCTTCCCATAGGCCTCTGCAAGAAAAAATTCTTATTTGGAAGTAATCTCAAATGTATGTACATATTGCTAGATAGTATTAACAGCATGCATAGGCATGTTTTCCAAATGAAGACACCTCAGTAAAAGTGTCAGGCCCAGGAAATTACCACCGATCAAATACTGATTAAATATTATTGTTCTATTCAAATCCCATTCAGGTCTCAATCACTGTCCCAATAATCTGCTTTAAAGTTTTCAGGAACAATCCAGAAGTATATGATATGTTTAATCAGCATGTCTCAATTAATCTTCTGGACTTGGAAACAATTTCTCAGGCTCTGTGTGTCTTGTGAACGGTATGGGCCAGTTACACTGTAGAATTTTAAATTGATTTGTCTTTTTCTCAAAACATGACCCCTGCCAATTGTCATATGACCCATGATGTTAACATTATTTGGCTGAAATCGCTGGACACTTTCTCCTTCCAATATGCTAACTAATTAATTAAGATATCTGTCAATAAGTAATATTTAATTATTTTGAAGAAAGTCTTTGGTACTTGATAAACATCCTGTTCCTCACTTCCATTCACCATTTTTTGTTGTTTTTGGCTTTTTGAGACAGAGTTTGTTGTTATATAGTTCAGCACGGCCTTGAACCTCAGACTCCTGGAATTACTGATAGGAGCCACCACCCTTGGCTTATCCACTCATTTTTAAGCCCATTTGTGAGTCATGCACTAATTAGTTATTATTATAGTTCAGAACAAATGCTGATTATTCTGTAGCAGTATTCATACACATGTATGCTTTAAGGTTCCAGAATGTGTTCTTTCTTCCATTTAATATATAGCTTTTCTTTCAGAGATGTTGTACTCCTTAGACACAACTCCTTCACTCTGAGCACTTTCTTACTCCCAGACCAACAGGTCGTCTCAGCAATTGGCATCTAAAGTCACTCGTGTCCTCAAAGGCAGTCGGTGGGAAGTGGTTAGCACAAATCAAATTTTGTCTACCAGAGTGCTCATGTCAAAATGAAGCATTGTTGTTTCCTGGCTGTTCGCAAAGAAAGTTGGGGAAAGTGCATATTTTCTCTCTCTAGCACTTCTTTTTTCCTTGTATAATCTTTTGTATTAGTACCTGTTTGTAGTTTGTCATTCTCACCTTTCACATGAGGAGTTGATCATGTACATAAAGCATCCTGTTTCCTGTTATCTTCCCCTCCTCCTCCCTCGCATCTCCTTCCACTCTCGATCCCTTTCTCCCTTGAGAATGATCAATTTTTTGTATGTCTTTTAATGTGTTCTTTAATTACATTTTGTGTTTCCCATATAAGAAACTATGCAACATTTAAGTTTGTGTGTCCGATTTATTTCATCGAATTTTACAGCTCGAGTTGGATTTGTTTTCCTGCAAAGGATACAAATGATCTTTCTTTAATCCTTCCTGTCTTGTGTTCATATTTCCATTATCTTACAATAAGGAACATGGCTTCTTTCAGTCTCAGTTTATTTATTTATTTATTTTTATTCTTCCATTCCCCAGTACTGTATATGACAGTCTTCCAGCAATTTTTGTCAAAATTTTGTTCGATGTCTATGGAGGGAATAAAAATAAAAGAAGAAATGGAAAGAGGGAGGGAGGATGGGTGAGAGAAAAATAATTTCACCCTGTCTTCTAATTAATTCACTTGCATTTTTAAATTTTAATGCAAATACAACTATCTTTTAAAATAAGCTTTTTCTTTTTCTTTTTTTTTTTTACATGTGGACACAATTCCTACACAAAAATATAAGAAAATTCCATGGTTTTTATAATGTCCTATTCTTTAAAAGTCTGTGTCAAATCTTTCATTTCTGTATTCCAGGAAGCTGGCTGAGATCTCAGGCACTTAGGGACCTTGTTCTCCCAATAGCATTGTGAAGTCGGCCGAGAGATTTTTTCATCTTCAGGTAGATAATGGGGCCCAGGCCAGAACTTAAGAGCTCAGACATGCGTTGTGAAGACAAGTGAGAGGGAACTGAGTCAGTGTCCTCAACTTGAGCTGATGCAGTAAGCACTTAGCCCAGAGTCGGACTTGAAACATACACTGAGTAGCATAATTGCCATATCTGTCTATCATTTTAATTCACATAAACGTCATAGCACTAGCACTCTCTAGATTTGTCTTTGGCAAGAATCTATGTATTTCCAGAATCATAATCATAGATTGTGCAGATAGATGTCATTAAACGAGCTGAAGATATTTTTCTTCAGGAACAAATTAAGAGCAATGAAAATAATGCCCACGTTTGAACATATTAAGCAACTGACATGAGTTAATCTTGCTAGCTGATTACAAAGAGTTTCTGTTTACTTTTAAAGATCACTCATGATATTTTACACAGCCTCATACAAACACACACATCCACATAATAAATACCTGAACAGAAATGAGAAAAACTACTCACTCTTCTTTACTTATGTATATTTTAAGAAGTGGTTCCAAACTATGTGCTAAAGTTTGTAATTTATGCCATATTATCAACACATTGTGTCAGCTTTCTGAATGCTTTCCTTTTTCTGATAAAACAAAATTAATGGTTGTTAATCTCTGTTTTCCTTTGAGAACCAATAACATTGATCTTTATGCACTCTACAAAGGTTTTTGACATGGAAATAAAAATACACACTTCTTTTTAAAACTTTTTATATGATAGTGAAGATTGAAAAAATAAAGATTTAAGACAAAAAAATCGCAATTTTATGTAATTATACATCTTTCAAAGTACCAATTACTAATGTCAATGTACCTGGGGGCGCGGGGAGTGGGGCAAGGAGGGGATTAAAAAAAAAAACTTGAAACATCTTTTAGGGAAATGTGCTACTGCCCTCTTGTGGATGATTCTTGAATGACAGCAATTTTATGCATTTTTAAAGTGGAGAAACAGGATTTAAAGCATTGATTCCATCCATTCTTGTTTATATTGTGTTTATTTTCTTTTGTTAATTTAGATTATATAATATTTATGTTTTCTCATAGTTTTTTTCTTCCCCTAAGTTAATCAATATAGAATCTCAACAGATTTTCTTTGCACGGCATGTCCCTTATAACTGTGACAGAATTACAATAAGATATCAGTGGAAAAAAAAATTGACATACAATAATTATGCATTAAAAATTAAGAATGGGTAAAATTCTCATTTTAATTTTAAACCATGAGTAGTTAACAGATGGAAAACTTGGATAAAGAGGAAAATTGGACTTGTCATAGTTAAACGTGTACATTTGACTTCTAGATATGAAAGACCACCCTCTATTGATCCCCTATATCATTACATTAACCTAATGAGCTATCTGCTTTTATCACTCCCATTTCAGAGGAGGAGAGGGAAGTATGGAGAAATTATAGGCACTATTCAATCACTTGTCTGCTAAGTAATAAGCCTGGTACTTTTCGAGGTCAAGAAGCCAGTTCCAAACCTCTTCTGGTTCTCTGTAATCAAGATAATTCACATAAAAAAATAATTCACATAACGACCTTTTATTTTTACCGTTGGTCTTCCTGAAGAGAATGTAGAAATCGTCAGCTCCTGCCACAATAAATCAGTTGAGTAAGTTTTGACAAATGAAATAGGCACACTAATGTGTCCTATAACAAACACATTCACCCACTTTCCTCTGCTATAACAAAATACACGAGGCTATTTACTTCATAAAGAGTAAGGGGTGATTAGCTCATCACGTTAGAATCTGCCTGTCCAAGAGGAGGCAGCCTCGTGGAGTTGGCCCCTGGGGGAGGCCTCACGGTGTCGAAGAGCGAGGCACAGGGGTATGAGTGGCAGAAAAAGTCCACCCAGTGAGATAGGAAGCCGGGGAAGCCACAGCCGAGGGGGCCCGTCCTGCTGCTATAGGGCCGCCTCCCACGGGACCGACCTGGGATCCCACGGAAACAACATCCGCTCAGACTCTCAGAGGCTCCTGTGCTCTGTCTCTGCGATGAGCGGCTCTCGGCTCTGGAGCCCTGAAGGTCAGACACACACGGATCCAAGGGGCCTGGACAGCTCATCACGACACGCCTTGTTTATTCTCTGATAGGACTGTTTGTTTCTGACTTCAACTCCTTCCTCATTCTATTCTTCCTTCTTTTAAAAACTAAATGTGCGTCTCCCGTGACAAATGTTGGGAGCATGTTTGTGTGTGTGATGACTGGGAATTCATTGGCGAAGGTAAGAACCCGGCTTTTCCACTGTAGCTTAGGCGTTGATTACGAGTGCACCTGAGTACTAGTGTGTGTGACATGTCCTGAATCATCTTTGAAAATTAATAGAAACTCCCTGTAATCTTCATGCACATCATTTTGAAAAACGTACCACGGAAAGCAATTCTAATATGAGCTGAGAAAAAGAATACATTACAGATTTCACGATTTTCTTTCTATTCCTAGAGGGAAAACATACAGTTTGGGCCTGAATATTCTCTTTAAAACCCACTCAACCTTGAAATTATCAGCAGGACCCAGTCTGCTGCTCCTGGCTGATCAGCGAAGGCCATGGCGGTGTGAAAAAGCAAGGAAGAGTCCCTCGCCTGACTCTCTGTCTAGTAAGTTATCTTTCAGGAACGGCATTACTGTCCTCCTCTTAAAAGACAAAAATTCAACTGCATATAAATTACTCCTTCCTCTCTGATGAGTAGAACTATGATGTGTAAAAAAATTTACAATTCTAACTAATCGATCATCCAGTAATTATCATCTTCATTCGGAGATACCATCATTCAATGCCAAAAAATATTTTCTCTCTTTCTCCTCAAAACATGTCTGGTTGTGAAAGTAGCTACAACACTAGGATCACAAAAAAGAAGTGTGTACAGTTAATTGTGCATGGCTTTTGAGTTCTCCCACAGCAAACTACCTGTGAAGTTTCAGACACTTTCAATTAGTCATGACTGAATCAGGAGAGAAAACTCCAAATTATTTATCATCATGTCCACTATTGTGTGTCACTATTATATGCATTATAAATGCGTGGTATGTGAACACGAAGCAAAAGATGTGAAAACTTCTCTCCACAGATGCCTGCTAGACCAGTCACCTCATTTTGCCTGAAGAATCAAACTTACACCAGTTGAAACTGTGACAAATAAGAAAACTGAATATTTAGCATATGAACTACCTTGTTTTCTAACAGTATATGAAAAGGCAAACAAGGTATTAGAGATAGAAATGATGCACTGTTTTTGTAATTAAAATGACTATAAAATTTAACTAGGTGATAAATATGTCTTCCTGCTTGGGTTAAGATTTGTTTAACTATAGGGCCAGGGATTTAGCTCAGTGGTTCCAGCACCTGTCTTGCAAGCACAAGGGCCCGGGTTGATCCCCGGTAACCATATAACAATACTGGGCGTGGAGA
Organism: Petromus typicus; assembly: GCA_004026965.1. Taxonomy (NCBI): domain Eukaryota; kingdom Metazoa; phylum Chordata; class Mammalia; order Rodentia; family Petromuridae; genus Petromus; species Petromus typicus. The sequence continues at coordinate 39,533 of PVIR01002866.1, forward strand.
CTCACCCCAGCAGCAACCAGTACCACATACCACAGTGCCGGCGTGGTGGCTCACACCTGTAATTCCAGCACTCAGGAAGCAGAGGCAGGAGGATTGCTGTGATGTGAGTTGGAGGCTGAGCTCAGGGCCAGCCTGAACCACAAAGTGAGACCCTGTCTCAAAAAACCTTAAAAAAAAAAAAATTTGTTTAACTATAAGTAGTTTATTAACCAGGGTGGGGGATGATGAACTGTTTTGGATAAGAAAAATCTCTCCTTGTTTTATTGATATATGGTTATGATGAAGTCGCAAATAAGGTAGAAAACAAGTCCTGTTCTAAAAAGGTGTATATTGTATAACTAGATTTACTCTATTTACATGAAGTCCTAGAACTAATTTACTAGCTAGAAATATTTGGAAAGAGAATGGGAGAGCAGGTGATTCTATTCAGAATGGCCAGGGCGTGGATTGGTAGATCGGTTGTTACGTCAGTGCTGCGCTGGTTCATATGACTAAAAAAAAACAAAAAAAAAAAAGCAAAAATTTGTAATTAAATCTGACAAGACTGTTTACAAAAAGGCTGAATTCAAATTATCCTGCCAAAATGTAAGCTAGACAGTGTTCAGTGACGGATTAAGCTTCTCTTTGATTTAGTTAGGAAAAAGTGTGCCATTCGTATCCCTCCTTTAAGAGATTGTCTTAATTTTTTAAATTTTATCAAGTATTTGATTTAACCAATGTTACATATTTGCATATTGAAGTTTTTACTATTTCTTCAGAGCTTTGAATTGAAGGAATACTAGAGGCCTATTTCTGACAAGAGTGAGAATATTTGAATGAGAATAAACACAGCCCGGCGTCCGCATACGTGAATTCTATTGACCCTGTTACTTGCATAATAAACATCAGTGGTGAGTAGATCAAGTGAATCTCACATTGCTGTTGTGCTTGAAAATGTGTCCTGTATGCCTGTCACACTGCCCTGGATACCACAGTGGGAGTCCGGGGAAGAGGACGCAGCCGGAACCCTCATGGCGAACTCCAGTTCTCTGCAAGTCCTACAGCAAAAGGATTAGCAAACACCAAACAGAAAAGATGGAACCTTGAGAAAAAGGCTGAGTCCGGGCTCTACTCTTGCTACTCTGAGCAGCAACAGCAGAAGGGCTAATCCCCCGAGCTCGCACTTCTTTATTTGGCACCAAGATTTCACAACCATAATCTTAGATTGCATAAAACAGGGCAGTCCCACAATAGTCCCTGTAGTTGAAGAGATCCTGTAGGGCAAGGCAGACATCCTTAAATCTAAGTAAATCCCAGTAAACTTTAAGGCCAGTAATCCTAATGCAGTAATTCTTATAGTTTAAAATCCCACAGGGCAGGGCAGACATCCTTAAATATGAGTAAGTGGAGTAGGTAAATTCGAGTAAGTAAGTCGTTTTCAGTTTCTAACATACCATAATTTATTGTTTTGTTTTTTGAACATTCCTTTAAAGAAGGCTGTGACAGTTTTTTTTCTTTTAATGTAGCAGGTTTCCTCTCTGGGGTCCAGGTTGCCCTTGAACTCACTTTTGTAGCTCAAGCTGTCTCTGAAGCAGGTGTGCCTCCTCCTCTGAGTGCTTGGATTCAGGGCACTCGTTATCACCCAGGTGTAGCAACGTATTTTAAAATTAGTATTGTAGTCTTTTTGTTTTCCTGACAAAACTCTATGCTTAGTCATGTGTCACTGTCTTCTACAGGACCTTTGTCTTTTGTATGAAGAAACTGAATGTAAAAAACTGAATTGAAAGTCAGTGTATGAGAACAGAGGAGCAGCTGGGACGCTGCCACCCATCGGGAGCAGAGTATCTCTTGACTTCATAGCATCATGTATTGCGTCATGCAGACACCAGGCCGCACATTTCTTTCTTGCCATTTAAACAGATCTGAAGTTATAATTTTCAGTGGTGACAGCATAAATGTGTTTTGTCGGCAGTAGACAGAATGGCTGTGGTGTGAGCACAAGAGCACCGTGGAACAGGCACTGAATGAGAGCAATAGAACAAGTTGTTTCCTTTTTACAAGGGAATTTCCTCAGCAACATGACAGGGATTTTCAAGTCTGTATATTCATTAAAAACACAGTATGATGACTATGCGTCCATGACTCAGAGTATTTCATTCGAGTTCCAATTTAGAAAGCTAATCCTAAGCTAATACTTAGTCATAAATAGCTTATGAAAAGGGTTATTTTATATTTCCAATTGAAATATAGAGATTTATGGTTATTTACCCCTTTGTGAAAACTTTATGGGTCCAAAATTTACAACAAAATATAAGGAAAATGGCATGTAATTGCTATGGGTCTCCTCTGAAAGTGCACAAGAAACACAATACCCACAAAATAAGCTCAAAAGGAGAAATGTATTTGCTTTCCAAAGATTTGAAAATTGTTAATGTTATGGTTTATATCTAGATTGTCCCTCCAAAGGCTCATGTGTTAAGAAATGATGCTTTGGGAAGTGATGAGATTGTGGGGATATGACAGTCATGGGGCATCAGACATTTGTAGGTTTGCAAGCACACGCTATGGAGAGCTTGGGCCAAGTTAGAAGAGGCTCATTCGTAGGGTGGCTTGTGAGGGTGAGTCTCCTTCCTGGCTCCTCCCTCCCCTCTGCTTCCTGGCTACCGTGTGCTCATTCTTTTCCTCCTCTCATTTCCTCTGCAATGCTTTTTCTGGCTTGGAGCCAGCCCATTATGGCCCAAATCCACAGGCCAAAATCAATCTTTCTTTTCTTAATATTTGGGTGTTGCATATTTTGTTTCAGTGATGATAAAATACCTAAAATAATCAATTCCAATCTTTCATCACAAAAACAATTTTGTACCCAAATTAGCATAGTCAATAGCATCTAAACCTTCTTTCCATTTGTGAGAGACAATAGGATTCCTATGTTATTAGTCATGCTTTTCGTTAACTTTGTACTCACGATTGCCAACCAAGAATGCACAGCCCTACATCTCTGAAGATTTTATAAAGTGCTTATGTCATGCATGTAACCCCCAAAGATTCTAATTATTAGCTAGAAATACGGCTCTGAAAAGGTCACAGTTGGTTGGAGACCATTGGACAGTTCATAAGCACAATGCTGCGATCATAACCTTTCTAAGATAGCATGCTTCAAGGTTAGATGAAAAATTAAATTCCTGCATAACAATGCACATAAAATTTTCTCATGTGGAAAAAAACTTCATTGAAGAAGACTGTAAAATAGTAACTATTGGAATTTAGAAAGGGTCATGACAAGCAAAACGGGAAGGAGGCTGGATGAATAACACCAAAATACCATTAAGTATGAGTTCAGTTCTAGAACTCTACAGCACCCTGGGGACTGTACCGAGAATAAGACGAGTTCTTATGCAGCAAACACAAAGAAATGAAAGTATCTGAGAAGATGAGAATGCTAACCACCTGGACTGGGTCCCAGCACATGCTATCAAGTTAGCACAGTATGCTCCATAACTGTGTATGATTATTATATTTGCTATAAAATAATTTTCAAAACTAAAAAAAAAATGTTTTAAAATGCATGCACACAAATGTATATTCTCATGAGATCGCATCCTGGGACTTACCTGCATGAATATATTGAGCTTTGTCCTTAGGAATGTAACACTTAGTAGTGAGTATGTTTTTCAACTGTTCTTTTGTTCCTCTAAACACTGTATTAACAATCTCACCTCTCCCCAGTCTCCCTTTGCAACTAAAAGCAAACGGTCCTTGACTATGTAATAAAGAGATTCAAGTTGAGGCCAGAGCTTATACAAGGAGTGGCAAATAATGTGAAGACAAGTAGTTTCAAAATTTAAGTTTAAAGAAGGATATTTCCCAAAATACTAGTGTCTGAGAGAAGGCAGATATAAGTATTACTGCCAAAGTCCTCTTACTGAAGGGAAAGTGAATAACATCTATATTCTAACTAAATAATACTCCAGTTTAGTACTAAGAGTAGATGAAAGAAAGATAAACAAATCATTAAACAAAAGAAAAGCTGGAGAATTACCTCCACAAAAGAAGCAAAATGGAAAAAAAAAAGTTTATTTTGCTTTGAATTCTTTGGCTTTTCTGCTTCATCTTCCACATGAGGGCATTAGAAGAGGTTTCAATAATTTTCCTTCTCAAATATATGATTTCTGTATTCTTTATAATTGTTTCCTAGTGCAAATCAGATACCAAGCTCTTAGCTATACCAAAAGTAAAGAGTCTGCATCTCATAAGGATATCTTTGCTATGTTCATTGTAGTATGATTTACAGTGGACAAGACATAGAAATGATTTAAGAGTCCAGCCAGGACTGAATGGATAGACAGAATATGAAGTATATTTACACAATGACACATTATTCTGCATTAATAAAGGATGTGTGTGATCCTTTACAAAAGCATAGATGAAATCGAAGGACATTATACAGAATGAAATTAGCCAGATAGAGAAAAAATAATTGCATGGTACCACTTGTATGTTAAAACTTTTAAAATGTGAAAGAGGTAACAAAACAGAGGAGAACAATATGTTGCCATTAGAAGGAGGAAGAAGGGAAGTAGGCTTAAGGAAACCTGTAGATTTGTAAGATCAATAAAGGCAGAGATCTAATGTAAAGCATAAACTTGTATGGAATGCTGAAAATTTGTTACATCGGGATCCTTCGCTTTATCTATTGTCATACATACAACTTCATTTTTTATTCTAGGAATTTGCACCACTAAGTTACATCCCCGGCCCAGCAATATTATTTCTTAAAATCACAATAATGTAACTTCAGGGACAAAACCAATGCAATAGGCACTCAACTGTACACATGTTTTCCTGGGAGGCTTTAAGTATTTTTAAGAGCTCTGAATCTATAATGAAATGACATATAACCAGAATACTCTACTGTTTCTTTGTCTCTGAAGTGGTTGTAGCTCCATTAATTAATCTACTGACCCTACTCGGAATTCGATAGTTAATTAAGTATTGTGGAGATACAAGATGATCAAGTTCAGATGAGATAAGCAAAACCACTGAGAACACATGCCATTTTTAAACTGTATTTATTTGTAGATTAAAATGTAACGCCAAACAATTTTAACAATCATTTAAAAAAGGATTTATATTTTGCATAAAACAGAAGCAAAACAGAAATGTATGAAATAAAATGCCATCTTGCTTCAAGTTTTCAAATCAGTACTTAGAGTACTAATATACATCTATATACACTGAAGTATATTATATAAATATACGGAGTAATCTGGAAACCACAATAAATATCAAGTAGATTTTAGGCACAGGGCTTAAGAAAAATCCAAAATCTGCATAATTCTCAAATGGGCTGGGTGACTCTCTCTTAAATCATTTTCACACATATATTTTATACCAAATACACAGCCATCACTTACACTGTCCCTAGTCACCTCTAAATCTAACCTTTTGTTCCAGCTCTGGTGCCTTCTTATCTTGGATACTATTGCTCTATACAGCTATTACTTAAGAAAATATTTTGTACTTTTCTTCAACTAAATGCCTAAGAAGATATCAATGCTAACAAAATAAGTACAGCTTATCTACATAAGATATTCATGGAAATGTGCTAAGAGGCACCAATTGACTCATCTGCTCATTGTAATACTGGGAGTTACCCCGAAGGCAAATTTACAGATTTTAAGGTTATACTACTATGGAACTGCCAATGCTATCAAATCCAGAAATTATTAGAAACTGAGGTAATACCTGTTTTGTTTTGTGTTTTTTGGAGCTAGAAATACTTGAAAATACACCAAAAGTACTTTTAAAAATCTAGACAAATGTGGACCTCAGTCATGGTAAGCTTTGTATGTAATACTTTTTGCATAAATGTAAACCAAAGGATCCAAAGGAATGCTCTGGTGAAACTGACATGTAATGTTGAGATTAAAGATCACAGCCATAGAACACCTGAGATCGCCCTCTGAGAAGCGGAGCCCAGTGCTTCGCTAAGTAGAGCCAATGTTCACTGATAAAATGAACCGGAGACGGCTTGTTGATTTCCCCTGGGCTACAAGTCAGATGATTCTGGCATGTCCATGTCTGGCATATCCAGCATGTCAGCCATCAAGTATCCTATTCCATAACGCCCATTGGGAGCGGTATCCAGAGTTGGTGACCCACTCTGTTTCCTGTAAATATTTTTACCAAAATTCGGTGATGATATTTCACTGGATATCTTCCCGTGAATGAGACTTGTATCATCTCCCTCTAAGTTTACAGGCTCTTTCAGGACCCTTCCTCTCTTATAGGTCACAGAGGCTAAATTACCAGAACTGTCATCTATGAGGTTGCAGCGACGAACGATGTAGACGACTGGGACAGGAAGTACTGCAAGGACCATCAGGGAAACACAGACAATCATTCCCCACAATGGGTAGGTCAGGAATTCTTCAGATGCCTGTTAAAGCCATGAAATAATTGTTAAGGATCTTCGTATTGGGCCAGGGATTTAGCTCAGTGGTTCCAGCATCTGTCTGGAAAACACAAGGTCTCAAATTCGATCCCCAATAACTACAAACCACAGTGCTAGGCATGGTGACTCACACCTGTAATCACAGCACTTGGGAGGTAGAGGCAGGAAGGTTGCTGTTAGTTCAAGGCTAGCCTAGGCTACATACTGAGTTCAGGGTGAGCCTGAACTACAAGGTGAGATCCTGTCTCAAAAAGAAAAATCTTCCTATGCACATACATCTGAAAACCTGAATTTTGGAGTTCATGTGCCCTACAGATTTGAGTAAGGATGACAGACTTCGGTCTCAGTCATGACTCTGACTATCATGTGGAATTACTACATTAAGATATAGGACATTAAACAACACTATGATTTCATAACACATTGTATTTCTATGTGGTTAATTCAGCTTAAATTTTAAATTACTGCTAACAGAAAGCAAAATAGAAATAGAAAAATAGTTTAATTCAGTTTACTTATATATAAATAAAAAATATTTCTGGAGGTTTGATTAAATAAGTGTTCTAGAGACAAAGATCTGATTGTTACTGGTTCATGAATTACAAGATATGGGCTCTGCTCTATTAAGAGCAAGGTCACTAATCCTCATATATTTACGAAATTCATAATGCACCCAAAAGAATCACAGATGTTTGCAGCAAAGAATATTTCTGAAGATCCTTGAATAAAGGCCAAATCGTTCGGCAAGTGGCCAAATAATCTTCTAAAAAAACCAAGACAGAAACTGCTAACATATTTCCTTAAACCTTTTTAAAAACCTACATGTTCATATCTCGTACTTTACCTTATCTTCTATCCATGCATTATAGCCCGGAGGACTTAATCCCATGTTCACGACACTCGCTATTAGTAATGACAGCAGCATAAGAGGCGAAATATACTTCCACATGTAGTAGTAGTACCTGCTGGGAGCAAAGCCCAGCATATCTTTCAGATCTTCTACAAATCTGAATTGAAGAGAAACATTTAATGGTTCATCAAGTTAACAATGCTATGCTTTTAAATGGGCATTATAGAAAGAGTTTGACAGAGATCTAACCAAGAATACTCTATGGCACTTTATGGAGAATCAAACATTTATATTAGAAAATGACTTATAAGCTAAAAACTTTTAAAAAACTGAACCTGAACTGGTACGTACTACATTTTGCACTCAGCAAAAACCCTCTTAAGCCAATGACTGAAAAGTCTCCTTTTACTGGTGACTCCTATTTTATGAACACTTCTCTGAAGGATGATGAACAACCCTTATATCAGTTGTACATAGCAATAATTCTTACACATCAGCAAGTATCTCTAATTGATGTTTGTATTCTCTTGAAATTTCACTCTGGTTGGAAGAAGGTCTACATTTCATAATAATGTGTCACCGATCCATTTTTAATTCTAATTTCCTTTGTGTCTTTATTTCTTCTATCTTTTGGTGAAATTCCCCTGTCCTAGAGTTTCAAGCCTGGATTTGGCTAATTGCATCCCCAAAGGGTTGTTCATGACTGCAGTTGACCCTCTTAGTTCCTATAAATGAGAACTGAAGTTATGATTGCATTTATGTTGGGATTTTCAAAGTTAAATTGCTAAGTTACAATTTACATGAAATAAAACTTACCCATTTTAGGTGTACAACGTCAACGGTGTCAGCATGCACATCTTAGCCATGATGTAATAGTCTACCTTGCTTAATATCTATATGGCAATGAAATTTTACCTCTCACTCACCACTGATATTTCCATAGACTTTCTAGCTGTCTTAAATTATTTTTCTAATAGATTCTTCAGCCAGAATGTAAGGACTATGCTTCCTAAGCATTTACAGTTGAAATTGGTTGTGTTCACCGTATCTGTGTCAGTCTCATTGCATTTAAAATACATTTTATTTCCTTAAATAGCATGAATATATTTGATGTCATATTTTCCCAAAGAATCTACTGGCAATCAGATTTATTCTCTTGGAAATGATTTTACTTCTGTTTACTTTTGCTTTTAGATGCATGCTCCCCAGCCTACTCCTCTCTTCTCTTGAAGTAACAGGCTACATTCTTTCCTGATATGAAACAATAAGTCTACATATTTTTTTCAAGAATGTGTGTGTCCTTTCTACATGCAAATTTTTACTTATTTCAGGTAAGTTTCTGTGTTACAGTTTTTATATTTGTTCTCCACATGTATCTTCATCTTTCCTTAATATATTCCATCTAATTCTCAAAGAATTACCCATCATGGTTCTGGTTTGAGATTCCATTTATTTGATCCCCATTTCTAATGTGTTTTCTTTTCATTCAGTTATTTCTTCAGTTCCACCACTTTTGTCTGAACATCTTTTCTCTTATTTTGCAATTTGAAATAATTCTAGAATTACATTGTCCTTGTACAGCATCTATCAGTTTTGAAGACTGTTTTCAGATTATTTTGAAATACTCTCAGGTTTTCATAGTTTTTCTGCATATTTTGAATATCTGTAAGAATATTATATTATGCCTTTCCTCTTTTTATTTTGGAGTACCGAGGATTGAATTCAGGACCTCATGCTTGTCAGGCAGGCACTGTGCTGCTAAGCTAAATCCTCATCCTTTCCTTTTTTTATCTTAAAATAACTTCTCTCAAGATTAAGTATATTTAAATGAAATAAATTTTCATGCATGTTTAGGAAGGAGAGATAAACAGCCCCCCTTTTAATACAAAACATAACCAAGAATTCACTTCATACTGAGATCTATTGCGTCTGTCCAGCTCCTAATACTCATTGTGTTTGGCATTGGCAAATGTCCTGTTCAGTCTGAGTTTTGGTCCCAACACTTTTCTTTCAGTGCAGCACTCAGGTCTTGCAGGGAAACTTTGTCAGTTTAAAGAGTTATGGAGATGATTGAACTTACTCACTTCTGAGTCCTTGAAATGAAAGCAATGAAATTTCTCCCACTTTAGGCCATGACTTTGGTGTAGGATCCCGGCCCCTTGTGGGGAGGAGCCATGTGCACCAGGAAGGAGTCAGAACTCAGCAGAACTCCCTCTGTGGTCTTGCGTATCAATGCGATGCAACACATCCTGATGCTGACAGCAGTTCCTCTTTCTTCTTTCCTGTGTGACGCTCACAGGGCTATCTTCTTGCCATTGTCCATGTGTCTTTGTCTTTCTAACTTTAGTCAATGAAGAGGCTTAAAAACAAAACTGGGCTTCCTCACCCTCAGCTTCCCAGAGTGCTCATGTTTGTTTTCCACATATCTTCCCAATCACTAGGTCGCTATATTTCAGTAGTTTGTTCCTTTGAATTATTTGCACTTTCCATAGTTTGGGTTTTGATTGTCTACTTTTTATAGAAACATGTAAAAGTACCAGATGGCACTGAACAGAACTGAGCTCTTGAAACTACTGAAGGTGAACAGGAAAACTATCATATTGCACTGGAAACGTCAAGGAAGAAAAGGTCCTTAAATGGGACCAGTGTTGATATAAGAATTGCACCCCTGCCTTCCAACACCAAAGCAGGAGCTCTTGAAACTAACAGATCTCATTTGATACTGTAGTTCCATCATGTTTTTGATGAATAACTTAATCACTTGGAGCTTCTTTTCTGGCATTTTCCAAATATAAATGCCTACTTGGAGAATTGTGGATAGAATCATAAACAACGTATGTACAGCTCATTACCCCATACACAAGAAAAATATAATAGATACTTCTATTATCAGTAGAATTTCTCCTGTTGTAAATAATTATTGTTTTGGAGCACTAACTAAAAAGATATTCTGTACTGTATCTTTTGCAATGATTTATCATGTCAATGGGTATCTGAGTTATTAACTTGTTGACTCAAACAGCAGTTCAAGAACAAAATCAGGCTGCATCACAGTGCTGGACAGGAGTCATGGGCCGCTTGCTGGAGTACTGAGAAACCTGACTGTGACATGAGGCTCAGGGAAGACCTCTGGGCTCTCCAACTGCGTCACTGAGTCCTCCTCTACAAGAAGAGCTCATTTCACATCTGCAAGACAAGAACGCTGCTGGTTCTCACAGAGTATTTTCTTTTTTAAAATACAGACCTCACTGTTCGAGCAGTTTTAGGTTCATAGTAAAACTGAGTTTGATGTGTCCCCTCCCCCATTACCCACAGTCCCCATCAGGTGTCTATGTGCTATAATCAATGTGCCTGAGTCACCGCGTCGTTATTCCCCACAATGCACCACTGATGAGAAGCTTCACATGGTGCCCTACAGCCCCTGGGTTTATAGAAAGTTCTGATACATAACTTTGGTCTGCCATTATAGTATCAGAATAGTTTCCTTGTTCTTTGGGCTCCACCTATGTACCCTACCTCCCTTCTGTTAACCACCAATCTTCTCACGGTCTGCACCCCTGGGCTTTTCCACAATGTAAAACAGGTGGACTCAGACACGAGGTAGCTTTTTGAGTGCAGGCTGTCAGTTCATGTTATGCACTGGCAGTTCCTCCGGGTCTTTTCATGGTCATTCCTACGCAGCTTGGAATAATACTCTGTTGTCTGGGTCTCTGAGGACATTTTAGTAACTTCCAGGTTTGGGCATCTATGAATGAAGCTGCTATTCCCAGTTATATACAGGTCTTTATGTAGATATACACTTTCACTTCCACTGAGAACCGCCAGATCACACAATGAGAATATCTTCATTTTCACTAGAACTTTCCCAAGCATTTTCTTGAGTGGTTATACCACTCTGCACACCACTAGCAAGAAAGGACAGTTCCTGTTGTTCCACATCCTGGCGGGGGTCTTATCTGTATTCTGGATCTCAGCCATTCTAGTAGACACTGAGGAGGTAGTATTGTTTTAATCAGTATTTTCCTGAGGACTGTGAGAAGGAGCATTTTTCATAGCTATATTTGCCAGCCTTGCAGTGCTTCTTACAAAGTGTGAGAGCTAATACCTCACACACCGTGTTACTACTCTTACTGGAGAAGATAATTACTAAACAGGCTTCCTTTTGTTTGAGCCGGGGGGGCTTTTGACAGGAACTACAAACATTCTCTAAGCTTTGTCACAAACTCATTTGATGCTAACTGTACCCTTTAGGCGAACTCTGTTCTTTACTTAATCTACATCATTCCTACTTTATACAATGAGCTCATCACCTTGATGACTATTACCTCATAGGTTATGCATGTTAATTACAGGCATCAACTCTAAGATATATTGGATAAAGCCTTTGAAGGACTTTTATGAAAATTGGTTAAGTGCAGAAAATAATATACCCATGGAACAGAACATGATACTGTATATTATTTCCCAAAATGGTTCTGTCACATAAGGCATTATGCACACATTCCTTTCATAAAATTTTCCAAAGTGGTCAGAAGATAAGCTTTGGAGTTCCAGAGAAATGGCTCTGAATGCCAGGTCTGTTTCTGTCTACATATGTGATGAAAAGTCACTTAGTTTCTCTAAGCTTGATTTTTCCTCATTTGTGAAATGTCGGCAAATAATGATTCAAAAGAACTCAAGGCTGTTGAAACACAGCCAGTATTCACTAGACCTTGAATGCTACCATGTTTTTAGCAGAATTAAATCAAAGCTGCATAACTGTAGACTGTACTACAGTCTATGAAACTTTATTTACCCAATGGAAGAGTACACATCACTGAAATTGTCAAATAAATCAGACCTTAAAATCATTTAATTTGGTAAAAAATTTTCCCTTTTTCATTTCTGCTCCCTCTTAGATGAAACAAATATTGACAATTAGTCTTCTTACAATAAGAATGAAGAAAGAAGGTATAAAAACAAATATACTTACTTATCTATGCCATAAACAAAGCTTACAGCAATGTTCTCCAAAATCACTACAATTAGCAGAGGCAATGTAGCAGAATAATCATCAAACATTGTAACAAAGTAATTTCCAGAGCGCTGCACAAATATGAGGCCGATGCAAAATGCAAGAAGACAACAGATAACTAAAAGAAAGGAATGGATGAACAAATGAGCCCCTAGTCAAAGTTTAAATCTTTTAAAGTTCAGCTTCAATGATTTTGTTCAAACAAATTTTTAAAACTTTGTTAAAGGCATTACCTTTCCTACTACTATAGGATATTATCTACTGAGAGTTAATTTACTTGAGTTTAGCCTCAGCTGTACTATAAATTCACTGACATTATCTCATCACCCTTGGTCTGTGGCATCTCATTTACCAAGCACGAATTATAAACAAGACAAAGCTGAGAGTATTCTCTACCCAATCTCTGTTACTAATATCAGTGATCTGTGCCAACAGCAAATACTCACAGAACATTCCCACCTTCAATGAGTTTCTATTGTTTGAAGATCTATATAGAAGTTTTAATTAACAATGAAAACTAACATGGTTTCTAAGATTTTAAAACATTCTCTTTTTATATTAGATTGAAATATAGTAATATTTAAAGCATAACTAGAAAAATTTGACCAGAATTAGCTTCAGCATCAATAACGTCTTCTTTTCTGAACAGGTTAGCATGGAAACTATGGAAAAATTAAGCGAGGTGACTATCAAAATAACAGCTAAGAACCACCTGAAGAATTTTACCCTATAATATGCAAGAATCAGATGCATAAATTCTAAACAGTTAAACAAATTTTTAAAACTTTGTTAAAGGCATTACCTTTCCTACAGTTGTTATTACAAAAACTGAGAGCCTTTTGGAATTCATATAATATTATTATATTACATGAATTATACTATATTATATGAATTATATTATCCTCTTCATGGGCAGAGAAGCCCATTAACTAAGACATAATGACTATGCTCTAGTTCTCAACCACTTGTTTTTTCTCCTTAACAAAGGTGAGTAAAGTAAAGAGTAGTCCAGTATCTGAAAGCAGTTCAGAAGAGGAGACAGCAGACATCGTGGATTGACTCATGTGAGGATTTCCCAAGAATCCCAGCAATTATGGGTCACATTAAGCCATTATTTCTATCTCTGAAGCAATATGTTCACGCTATGAGTAACTTTATATAGAAATAAATATCACTTGATCATATAATGTGGAAAAGAAAAAGTAGAATTTACTTGGAAGTTTACTACATTTAACTGTAAATGCTGGCCACGATGCCCAATAAATTTCAATTATCTCCCCTCATTTCTGTGTCACTTCCATTAAACAATATATTGCAATCTTTATTTTAAAGCTGAGATCAATAATCCTGAAGAATTTAAATATTTGCTTTTAAAATCTCAGCCTGGAAGTAGCAGAACTTAGATTTTAACCCAACTCTGTGTGACTTCAGAGCCAATGGAGTGAAGCCATAGAAATTAAGGCACAGGTGAGGAAAGTACATTGGGTGAGTTACATACAGTCAAGGTTTTGCCAAGGAGGTGTGAACAAAATATAATGAATTATTTCCTCTTCAGAGTTTTACTATATGAATAAAAAGAAACATGATGAGATAAGTGATGAGATAAGACAGAGTTCAAAGAAGTCATGAAGGGTAATTAGGATCCAAAAGACAGAGAGGAAGACAGTGTTTTCAAGGGAAATCTTGCAAGAAGATTCCAAGGGAAGACAGCAGACATCCTTCTGTGAGTTTTCTCTGTACTCTTTCTTTCCATTAGTTTTACAACTCTGTACTAAAGGGAGGGATGGTTTGGGTCTGAGGGGGCAATGAGGACTTTTGGCCTTTAGAGCAGGCAAAATATTAATCCTGATCCTCTGATGGAGAAACTGCTTTCTGGAAGAAGATAAAGAAGTTCGTCGTGCTGTATTCAATCTGAGTTCAGGATATTTAGATGTCCATCCGTACCAAATTGCAGAAGTCAGTAATTTGTAAAATTGTTCTTAATGGGCAGTGACCTGGTATTAATACATAATTAAATATAACATATATTGAATATATACTTTGTATTATAAATATACGTTGAAATAAAATTAGAGATTATTAAAATCCAAAAGATAACTTTCCTACTTGGATCTCTCATCTCTCACTAAGTTGAATAAAATAGGCTTCATCAACTCCATGAAAAGTCCAATGTGTGAAAGCTCACCAGTGAGAATTTCCTTCCTGACTTTGAAAGTGTCCACAAGGGGCGTGATGATCCCTTCGATGGTCCCAAACATGCTGCCGAGCCCAAGATTGATGAGCATGAGGAAGAACATGACCGACCAGAAGGGAGCTGCTGGGAAATGTGTCATTGCTTCCGTAAAGGCAATGAAAGCTAAGCCGGTCCCCTGAACAGCCTGTAAAACCCAGAAAATTCCACGTGAATACAGACAAATTATTACAGGACAGCTCTGTTCATCGGTTATAATAGGAAAAGAAAGCTCTAAATAATAGCCAGGTAGCCAGGAGCCACTGGAAATCAAGGCGCTGCCATCCATTTTTAACCTGCTAGGCCACACTCTCACTCCCAGAATTCAGATCTAACTAATTAATTAATTGGATTTAATGAGGTCAGATTTTAATTAGATCCATATTTCACCATTTAATTAGTGAAACTATTTAGACCTTCTGAACACTGAATGTTAACTGTTTCACAAGAATCCTGGAATGATAAGTTGTATTAAAAGATACATATTAGTTTTGGATTTCTTAAATCTTATGATTATAAATAGTGATTTATTATCACATAAATAAAATATGTAAACATCTCTTTCTCACCTATAAATAAAATAGCTTAATAAATTGCCATTAAAATGTAGATTGGGATAACAAGTTGCTTTAATTTAGAAGAAAAGTAGGCATGCAAGATAACAGGATAGGAATAGAAGAGTTAGACTACAAAAAGTCAGTATTCAGTACTCAAACATTCATCATTATTTTTTAAGTTTTCTACCTCAGAATTCTGATCTCTCTGCTGAAATGTGTTGCTTTAATGCAGTATAGTTTCATAAGTTAAGAAGACTTGATGAATTTTCATTTATTATTAATAGGAAAATGGATAAAAAGGCACATCTCCAACCAGAAAATTTTAAATGAGACTCCTATCATGTATTAATGTACATTTATTTTTATGAATGTCACAAATATTGCGTTTTTTTAAAATAACAACTTCTAACAAACTAAAACTTAATCAAACTTTAAGGTGATTATCTTGTTTCATAAACGCAAGCAGACCAGAATTTTAAAAAGAATCTTTGAAGAGTTAATTACTAATTATTTTCCTTATATAATTCAAGGTTATCACAGTAATGATACCTTCAATCATAGCTCCAAGTACATAACTCTTCATGATTAGTATCAGGTATAGTTAGTTATCACAATCAAAGTAATTAATAAGCAATTTTTACATTGTGTTTTTCTTTTTTTACAATGAAAGCCGGTAACAGTAGTTAATAAAAAATTATTACTGTTCACAAATAGTTTGTTAATTGTAAATATAAAACAATGACTAAGAAAAAACTTATGATTTGTTGAAAACTATTAAATGGCCATTTCAAATATTATCTGTATTTCAAATATTATGCAGTACATACACAAATGAATTACGATTCAAATTCCTTATTATATAAATACAGATATCAGACTATTCTACTTGAAAATCTCTTTACTAATACTCATCTTTTAAGTAAGTATGGCTGAGTGAAATGGCTTTTGAAAGAAAAACATATCTTGACAATAAAACACATTCCCTGAAATGAAGAGTGTGAAGTTTTAAAGAACATAAAATATTGTGGTCATTTTGAAGATCATTTTCCTGAAAGAAATCTTTTGGTTACTACCTCCTTTAAACAAATGATCATTATTCTGCTGCTCAAATATACTCTACTAACTTTATTTAGCTCATCTTCAATTTGACAAGAGTTGAGACGAAGAACAGGAAACTCTTCTTCTGTGACTTTTTGAATGATGTCGTAAACTAGATGATAATCTTCCTCAGTGACAGCTGAGAGGTTGATATGATGCGGAATAATATCCTGACTAATGTTCCCCATTTTCAAAAATTTTAGGATCATTTCTGAGTTTCTGAAAAACAGAGTGACAAAAGAGTAAGCACTCGGGGTTTGCTGGTGTACATCCTGTATAAAATTATGCTGTCAAAAACCAGTGGAAATTATTTGTCCATACTGAGCAATGCATTTCTCATTGATGACATTTGCTTTGAAACCCAAAACTGCAAACACCACCAGTGTCGCCAGGACGGAAGTGAAAAAGTTGATGAAAGACACCAGGACAGCATCGAAGTGGCAGTTGTTGTCTCTCTTGTTGTAGCTCGAGAAGGCAATGACACCGCCAAAGCCCAAGCCTAAGGCGAAGAACACCTGGGTAGCGGCTTCTCGCCAGACCTTGGGCTCCAGCATTATTTCAAGCTGTTTGAAATGAAACAGAATCGAAGTGAGCGACAGAGTAATATTTCATCCAAACTAACACACAGTTTGGATAATTATAATGCATTTTATGCACACATTTAGATCATGAGGATAGTGTCTTAAGTAGACCTAAACTTTTCATTTATTTCTTATTTTTGCTTTTGTTTTATGCACAAGGAAGACTATTAAAGCAAGTAAAATCATTCTTAGTAAAGCTAAGTAAGTACTTCAGTAATCCTTATTTATGTTCTATGCTTTCTCGTGGAAATCTAGTGGATTAAATCAGGTAACACTTCTACTTTCCATAATTTTCTTATATTTTGCATATTCACTTAGTATTATTCATTGATTTCCAAGTTTCCTGTAAACCTTTACTCTGAAAATAAAGAAATTCCTCTGACATGCTTTTCAGGTCCAAAAATTTTATGCTCTACTCAGTGAACATATATATCCAAAGACTATATTTATTTTTTGAATAATTATCAAATATGCTAACATATAATAAAATATTTACAATACAACATTTCATGTTAGTCATATCAGACATAAGTGTCATTAAACCCATGAGTTTCATTTCAGAAACAGCAGTGTTTACACTGGTATTTTATTTCTTGTAACTATGCAGTGAAATTGGCTTTATTGAGAGCAATGCCACATATGGGTGAGCATGAAATCTGCAGGTTCACATCCAGATGCTGCAATGAAATAATTTACTAAACTTGCAACCGATGGTAAATGGCAAGTCCTCTCTCAGTCGTGGCTTCTTTAGAAGAAAACGTACCACTAAACTCACATGACTCCAAGTGCTGAGTAACTATAATGTAAAGCTCTACACAGGTAGACAAACAGAGATGGTTTATTTCATTGAGCATTCTTAACAACCTGAATTTATTATTACTTTATCTCAGTCTCTGGAGGGCTAAGAAACCTACTTAGGGTTCCACAGTGGTTCCTGAGTAGAAATAAAATATGAAAATTGGTAGTTTTCAAAACTTAATGTTCTCCCAAATATTGAGATTCACTGTTTCAATTAATTTTAATTATTACTTTTGAAATGTATGAGATAATCTCAAGACATATAATCATTAAGCTATTTATAATTTGTAAACAATTTAGGTTTCATCTCATTTATTGGTCATTGCTCTACATGAAGAGTTTATGATGGATACTGATCTCTAAACTGCCCTCAACTATTCCTCTCAACTTTACCCACTAGATGGCAGGAAAGACTTATTTATTAAAGACTATTCATATGGCTTGCAATTTCTGAACTCAATCTGTGTTCGCTGTTTCTTAATATTATACAAGCTCAGATACCTCCTTTCTTGTGTAAACAATGCAAATTGCAAACTAATTTACTTACTGTGATTTTTATATTAATGGTCAGATGTGCAGCCTGATACAGTACCTTATCAAGAGTCAGTAAAAGGTAAGCTGGAGAAAAATCCCAGCTTTTCGTACCAATTCTTAGTCCAAACTGAAAAACTTTAATTCATGTTGCATTTTTAAATATCGGAGCTATGTAAAAGTATTATATCAAATTCTAACATACCTCCTTAAGCATTTCGAATCATGGCCTAAGTAACTGTCAATTTAGAAAGTGGTTGCATTTCAGAACTGCACACAGAATTTGGCTGTCTTCAATTCATAGAAGACTAGAGCCAAGACTGTAAGTAAACATTCTTGCTCATTCACCACTTGAAATGGATTTTAATTACAATGTGGTGTTAATTCAGAAATCTAAACTAGCTCTCGAGTAGAGAAGTTCTAAGGACCAAGTGTTAAGCAAGACTTCTGAACGAGTCAGGAAAAGCAGCCGGCCCTGTCGGCATTGTTACTGCTACATAGTGAAAACCAACTCAGAGCCGGAAGTGCAAAGAACACACACACACAGCTTCTTTAACATGGTATCAGTCAGCGGCGGGAGCCAATCCCTCTGCCCACCTCACAGCCCAGCGGCTGCGCGTTCACCGTCCATGTCCTCTCTGCATCACTGTGTCGTTTTGTCTACTTATGACAGTACTAGCAAACTAACAGTGACCTGCGACGTCATCTCATTAAGTAACAAAAATACACACCCTCAAATTCATTTTTATTTCCTAAAAAATCATAGTGAAAAGATGTCATCAAGTTCACAGTGCTGACAGCATGGGTTCCGTATGCCCAACACTGAGACCCACTTCACTAAACTGAGTAGCAATGTAACTTCTCATCCTTTTATTATGAAGGCTGTTGAGAATTTTCTTGAAACAAATTTATATTCAAAAAACTTCCAAGCTATCCAGGATAAATTTTATTTCAGAAGGTAGAAAATCACAGAATAATTCAAAAAATGAAATAAGTCCCTGAATTTCTAGAAGAGCATGTCCTAGACTATAATAAGGCCGATGGATTTTTAAGTGATCTGTTCATCAGTCTAGAGAAACTAATCAAATAAATATGCACAGTATTTTTGTTTCTCTAGGAAGAGTTTATTGTTGATTTTCCAAATGGATCTGAGAGAAAATGTTTAACCACCACTGAAATTGAGGTAAATGAATACATGAAGATTAAAAAGTTTTAAAAGTTAATGTAAAAAGTCGAAGCTCATTTGTTATAAAGGAGGATTTTTTGATATTTAATTATAGACAGTCTTACTTTAGAACCAAAATGAGACAATTAAAACAAGAGATATAAGATTAAATTATAAATAAAAACGCTCTCATCATTTTAGGCTGGTTAATATAATTTAAAAGTCTAAAATACATATTTTTGATCACTAAGCTCTTAAATGTAATCATGGGGCTATTTTAAGAAAAAAAATCATTTCCTGTTCACAAATCTTACATAGAAGTTTGGTTGGTACCTTAGGAGTAAACATGTGGCGGATCCCATCAATTGAACCATTTAAAAGCAACGCTCTGATTAGGAAGCATATAAGTACCACATATGGGAACAGAGAACTAAAATACATAATCTGCAAAGAAAGAAAAAGAAAAGAGGTAAGATATCCTACAACAATTTTAATGGTCAAGATGATGCTTTGTCATACATGTGGATAGTCATGCTTTACAAAATGATTAAAAACACTATTAATGACTTCCAAAACCATCTTTTTAAAAAGATTTCTAATTCATGACTCAGACTTAAGCTCCTATTTGAAATACAATGGAAAACTGGAAACTTGGCACTTTTTTTTTTTTTTTTTTTTTTTTTGAGACAGGGTCTTACTTTTTTATAGTTCAGGCTGGCCCTGAGCTCAGCCTTGAACTCACAGCAGTCCTCCTGCCTCTGCCTCCTAAGTGCTGGGATTACAGGTGAGAGCCACAACACCCGGCACTGTGGTATGTGGTTCTGATTGCCAGTGGGCCTGAGTCTCCATGCCTAACACTTTGTATGTGGTTACCAGGGATCAAACCCTGGCCCTTCCTCTTGCAAGGCAGGTGCTGAAACCACTAAGCTAAATCCTCAGCTGACGTTTGGCTTTTAATTGATACACAGCAATTATCTTTATGAGGTACAATGTGGTGATTCAATACATGTACCCCCTGAGTAATGATCAAATAGAGCAATTTTATTGTCTTGGGAAATTTGTGAATCTTTTAATTATTTTGAGATGCATAATAGATTGTTGTGAGCTTCCATTACCTTATTGCGCCTTAACACACTGGAATTTATTCCTCCTATTTAAATGTACATAGGAATTTGTTATCTGTTCCCTTCCTATCCCTTTTCCAGCTTCCAGTGATGACTATTCTACTTTCTTTTTCTAAGAGATCAATTTCTTCAGCTTCCACACATATGAAGAAGAACATGCAGTATCTGTCTTTCTGTGCCAGGCTTCTTCTGCTTTACATCTTCCAATTCCATCCCTATGTGGCTCCAACTGACAAAATGTCATTGTTTAACAGCTGAATAATATGTAATGGTGTGGCTGCAAACACTATTAACTAAACCTTATTTGATCTGCTTTGTAACAGTTCCTAAGTTTTGCATAACTTAAATCCTTAGAGTTCATAAAATAAGCAAAGGCAGAAATAAATAGAAAGTACTTTCTTAATGAATTCCTACTTTTTGGTTTTTTTTGAAACAAGGTCTCACTTGTAGTTCAGGCTCATCTTGAACTCATCCTCAAACTTACAGTAATCCTCCTGACTCTGCCTCCTGAGTGCTGGGATTATAGGCATGAGCCAACATGCCCAGCACTGAATTTTTTTTATATTTCAATATAGCTTGAAGTAAAATGCTAGTGGGAGAAAATATTCTCCCTGTATTTATATCTTTCTAAGCTAACCAATTCTAAAATATCTTTAACATATCACTCTTCTACGTGTCCTATAACCAACCGACTATCAAGCCAAATCAGTTCTACTACATAAATCTCCTATATGTTTCTTGGTTTCTACCCTCAATGACCCACCAACCTGTACTATCACAATAGCTTCCTGTATAGCTTGATTCTACTTGTCTAATCTCTGCAACCCATAAATTCAGCACCCACACTGTTTCCAGAATAAGCTTTCCAAAGATCTGATTGCATCACACTAAAATTCTTCAAATGTTTCAGTCTTTGCTAAGTAATGGCCCATCATTTTACCAGTGTCCACAGATACTTTAGTATCTACAATGAATTTAGATTTCATGTATTTTCTCCCATGAACTAAATAAGTTGAACGTAGAAGTCAGATAGGATCGCCCAGTAATATTTGAGCTTTCCATGTGTTATTTTCTGGGTCTACAGTGGTCTCTCTCTGCGCTGACTAATGAGTTTCCCTTGACCCAACAAACTCTATCCCAAAAGTTAACTCCTCTGTAAAGCCTGCTGAATCCAGGTTAATGTCAATAGGTGCTTTTATTGTCATATATTTTCTCTTTGTCTACCTCTGTACTTACTGTATTGAAATTATCTGCCTGAACCATTTAATTATGGCTTTCAGGAGGGCAAAGAATGTGGCCTATTAATCCTCTCACATCTATCAGTGCATGACATAAAGCAGAAACTCCGAGTAATTATTTTCTCCTTTATACATCTCCTAAAGCCAAAACCCCAAAACAAACCTATATTTATTCTGTAGTATTCTGAAAATTATATATTATTATATATTAAATTTATTTCAGTTTTCATTTGTTCATCCAACACATCTGAATTCTTCAAAGACACTAATCTGGATCAACGATAAAACTTCTTAAAGAGAGAGGAAACCACTCCATGGAGAAAAAATATTTTAAATACTTGAGTAATATTAAATATGTCAGAACTTTAACTCTATTTTTCTATGAACAAATAAAAAGATAAAACACTCAAATATTAATTTCTAAAATTTAAACACATATGAAGAAAGTCAGCACTTTATAGAGGAATCTATTTCTAAACATAAATTTTTTGCATTTATTTTTTTTTAAATTTCAGTAATTATATTGCTCTAATCTTCTATAAGAATAGACAACTGTGTAATATTGTTTAAAATAGGTCACAGTCAGCCTAAGAAGGTGTATTTACCAGAATTGTATACACTATTTCTTAAGGTCATGCACATTGACTACATTATTATAATTTTATTATCATGTGCATTGTATATTACTGGGTACATTGTTACAATTACTTCTTAAAGTGCTATTTTTAGAAGCATACAAGTAGTTATCCGTTCCTGGAGCAAATTAAATATGTATGACTGTCTTCTAATATTATAAATGCACAAGTCATTGTCAGTAATCTTTGCAGTAATCATTTAGAACTACTATTGCTCTTACTACTATTTCTTCCTGTGCTAATGA
The DNA here is from genome assembly GCA_004026965.1 of Petromus typicus. Taxonomy (NCBI): domain Eukaryota; kingdom Metazoa; phylum Chordata; class Mammalia; order Rodentia; family Petromuridae; genus Petromus; species Petromus typicus. The sequence goes on from PVIR01002866.1 coordinate 62,032, forward strand.
TTATGAGTTGGCCTGAAAAGATGATGTAGCTGCACTGTCAAAGACCATGCAGAGACCATTAAAGGGTGGAAGGAAGAATTAGCAATGAATCATTGCCATGGTATGGCCAAGAAGCACACAGAGAGCTTTAAGAGTATCAGTAATAAAGACAAAATGCACTATCAAAGCAAGACACCTACCAAATGCGAACTGACTTCTGAATGTATCCTTTAAAACAAGGAGAAGAAGAAATCAAAGCATCCAGGATTTAATTAAGGTCTTTTCAACTACATCCTATTAAAATTTTCAATTTATACTGGTTGGCATGGGCTTTCATCATTCATGCTGCTCTGAATTCCTTAGCATAACTACCTAATGATACTCAGAACATGAAGAAACAGACCACACTGCAGTATACTAAAATCACGTGACCAGGTACAGCTCCAGGTCTCTACAGCAGAGAGGGGCGAATGACCTAAAACAAAACAGGTACATCCTTCATTCTACCCCAGCTCTTCAGTTTCCATTTCTGGCTTTCAGGAAGGCTTGGAAATCAGAGAACTGAATCATTAAAGTCTACTAAATAAACAGAAAGAAAGAGCTTTCAAGTACGGAAAGAATAATTTAAAGATTTTGTTGAAATAAAGAAAAATTATGCATGAAATGAAATTTTACTCTAACAGTCTTTACTCCTGTGCTTTCCTTAACACGGTTTTACTAACACCACTTTTCACCAGTCTTTCACCACCTCGAACGTTACAGCAGCTTGTCCAGGGGTTCGTAAGGGTGTAGGGACTAGGATACTCGGGAAGGCAATGAAGAGAATCAGGCAGCCTCTGACACACTCACTTTTCCCGAAGACTGAATGCCTTTGATCATTGCTAAGCACACCATGCCCCAGGCAGCCAGCAAGCAGATGGTCATTTTCCAGTTTAAGCCTCCACTTTCAGCAATGGAGCTGGAAATATCTAGTGCTTCTCTGTACCAGTAATAGGTGGTAGCAGAACTTTTCTCACATTCTGGCTCCACATCTGCAGAAAGAAAGTAAAAAACAATCATCTCAGATGGTAAAGTAAAAAGAGATAAGACAGTCTTCTCCCCAGCAGCCAATGAATCAGTTCTTAAGATTTTCTGGAAGAGTACTGCAATTAACCAGAGGCACTTAAAACCATAATGACTATTAAATGAAAAAAAAAAGAAAAAATGACACAAAAAGATATCCTTGTTACTAGTTTCTAAATAAAGCTAAAATAATAAAAGTTTCTAATAAAAGTAAAATAAACCCCATCTGTCATCTTTTTGCCATCATAAATACCTGATCAGTACCTGGGCAGTACTGTCAAATATCTACAAAGACTCATGAAACTTTTGAAATAAGCCTCATCCAAAGTGACTCAAGAGTGCTGTAAATGTAAAATTAAATGGGATTTCAGATTCATCATGGGAAAATAATGCAAATCATCGTATTAATATTCAATTATGTGTTGAAATTTTTAAAATATATTAAATAAAATATTTCCCATTTCTATTTTATTTTATTAAGTAGGCTACCAGAAAATTTTAGATATGTACTATCAAACCCAGGCTACTAGGAAGTTTTAAACTATGTATCTCAGTTTATTGTACAGGAATTACTTCTTTATATCCTAAAAATTTAAAAATACAAAAGTATGGAATAATAGAATTAAAGGCACAACATTTGATTCAACTCAGTTCTTTATCCTGTCATTTTTGTAGGCTGTAATATAACCTTGTGGTGTCAATCAGGGTGTACAAAATAAGATTCTAAAAGTTTACAATGGAAGCTTATATTTTATCATCATGTCATAGGTGCAGCAAGGAACTTGGAAATTATTAGTAAAATTAGGTCATGCCAGTTCTATCTCTTACAGTACACCAACCCAACCCTAAAAGAGAAGATAGACTCTTATGATATAACTGAAAGATTTTTTTTTTCCATGTTCTTTTTAAAGAGAAAGATATTGGGAAGTTTCACCTTTACCAAATTTGTAAATAAATATACACTATGTTGTACATGTCTTACAAGTGTGCGATGCATTTTTCACCAAAGGACACTGATCCCAAGGCAGAGGCTGCTGAAAAGACTGAGAAAAGTAAAACAAGGTCCAGCCAATGATGACGTTGTAGTAGAGAGCCACGAAATAGCACACCTGTGAAACAAAATAATATCGCGTGAAACCTTCCATGCTTATTTCACCTTTAAAATGGGAAAGAATGCACAGCATTGGACTCTTAAAGATTCTTCTCATTTTATTTTTATTTGAAACATATTTTCTTAAAGAGTAATGTCTCTCAGTAGGGCTTAGAACATACAGTAGCAAGACCAAGCTCTACCAGTACTGAGAGCCTCTTTGTATATGAGTCAACACTTCAGGAGCGTTCATTAAATGTGATCAGAGAGCTGTGTGGAGAGACATTCAAGTGTTTCATTTGGCTACAAATCACACCATTCCAAATCTTTCAAATATGATCACATATGTCACACTGGAAAACTTACTACACAGCTGGCGAATCCGATCCCACCCAGTTTCGGGCTTATGTAATTCCATACACCAATGCTTCCTCGCCGAATTCTCTGACCCACAGAAAGTTCCAGGAAAAAAAGGGGAATACCTATTACCATCAATAGTATTAAATATGGTAAAAGATAGGCACCTATAGAGACAAGAATGAAAAGATGGATTATATTTCAGTAGTCAAGTAGAAAACACACGAGTTCTTATTATTTTATGAAAGGAAAATATTTGTACTCATTTATAATAAAATTATGAAAGTCTTGGAAGAAAATATAATTTCAAAACAAAGAAAATAAAATCTCATTACTTTAAACCTTCAAGATTTTGTGTGAATTTGGCTACTACAAAAATTTCCAACAAAAATAGTAAACATGATAAAAAGTATATGGTTTGCTTAATTTTACTGAAAAAGAGCTTCATAGTCCAACAAAATAACTGATTCATTTTAAAATTGTTTTGCTGAAATAACTTTCACAGTTTTTTTTCCAGACAATATTTATGAAGTTATTTATTGTTATCTATACTCATTCATATCATGGATTCCAAATCTAATAAATCAGACTGAATTATACAATACAGTCTTAAACCTGACTTTTTGTTTTCTAAATAAAATAAAACCACAAGAAGATTAAAGCAAAGAAAAAATAATATCTACCTGAGACAAGTCATTTTTCTTACATGTATTTCATATTAGCAATATATTTTTCCAAAACTACACAAAGAGGGGTGAAAGTGACTGAACAAGTAAAATATTTAACATCTGTTCTAAAAATGTATGTATTACAACTCTATTATTCTAGTAAATAAAGCCCCCATACTTAAAACACTATTTTCCAGCTAAATCACAAATGCTGAGTTACAAGGATAGTACTGATACTAAAATGCATCAAATAGGTTGGAAATGTAAACATTAGATTCAAGTAAGTGGTTGAAGAAAATATATGATAATAACTATTAAGATTATTACTAAGTAGCCCCTAGTCCTGGAATTCTATGTTGAAGTTTCTTTTCTGAAGTTTTATCTAACCGGATTTTGTGAAGTGTACCAGTCATGTGATTCATGTACTAATTGTTTCATTTTTATGAGGCCATTTATTCTATTTCTGCTATTTAAAAAAAAGTGCTTAATGCCAAATATATTTTTGCAAGCTATTTAAATAATTCCAGCAGTTATACAGCTGAATAAGTAGATAAATTACTTATCAGTATCTCTAGATCTGTACAATAATCACTTTATATAAGAATTTCCCAAGCTGGGGATTTAGCACAGTAGTTTGTGAGACTGCCTTGCATGTACAAGGGCCTGGGTTCGATCCCCAGTAACCACATACCACAATGCCAGGCATGGTGACTCACGCCCACCAGCAATCAGTCCCACATACCACAGTGCCAGGTGTGGTGGCTCATGCCTGTAATCCCAGCACTCCAAAGGCAGAGGCAGGAGGATTGCTGAGTCAGGATCAGCCTAAACTACAAAGTGAGACCTTGTCTCAAAAAAAAAATATATAGTGGTGGTGAATATAGTGGTGGATACACAATCTCTAGCTTCCTATGAACTGTTTTCCTTCTTTCAAATTCAATTGATCTGGCAAAAGACAATGTACATTAGTATCTCATTGGCTCATAAAACAAAATTATTAACATTCTAATTCAAAAATGAGTAGAACGCCCAGAGATTACTGAAAATGTTTCTCTAGGGATGGAAAGTGAACTTTAATATCTACAAAACTCTTAGGATTATGAGTGGGTTTATATACATGTGAATGGCCACTACAAAGCAGAGAGAGAATTAAAGCAGGATTCATTGCAAATCTTTCCTCAGCTGTGTGAGCAGGTCATGCTATCGACCACTGCGCCTTTTCTTCCAGCCCAAATTGCCCTCACATTGGCCCTCACATTTAAAAGTCTAGTTAAAATATAATACTTGCTAATTAAAGTATTAATTTACCAGTCACAGTTGTAAACACATTCCATTCAGATACACTTGTTCCTTATAAGAGCCCCGTGAGTAAGTACAATTTGTGCCCTCACTTTGCAGATGTGCAAAGGAAGCCTGAAGAATCAAGGCAACGTGAGAAAGGTCATGTGATTAGTGACCTGGAAAACAGTCCTGTTTCCATGAAATCAACTCCAAATTTGACCCTACCATCCTCCGTACAGTAAGGACGATTTTCTTTGCTGAACCATTATCCTTTAAGTTTAATGTCTTCAGACATAACAAATTACTGCATCAATTACTTTTTTTCTGTTATTCAAAATATAACAATGATTTAAATGATTCATCCATTAAGATCTTGGTAGTTTTAGGCTATTTGCTACATGGCTAGAAGAAAATTTCATTCTATATGTATGCAAAGTACAATCTTTGATCGATTGAATAGCCATCCTACAATGATAAAATCCTTTGGTATTTTATAATACACGCAATATTTCTCTCTGGTATTTGCACTTAGAAAAGAGAAAATAATACTAGGAAAGACATTTTACTCTCTCTCATTCCATATATCATAAATATACATATATATCTATATATACCATTTACTACTGTACCATTTACTACTATAAATATATATGTAACATATACAATATATATATATATACCATGTGCATATATATATATAATATATATAGTATTATATTATACATAAACTATATTTCCTAGGAGCTAAGAACTATTTGCATTTGGATGGTGATATTTTATTTGAGGTAGGATTTGAAGACTGCAACTACACTTTATTTTTATATCTATTTATCTATTTTTCTATTTTTAGTGCCAGGAGTCGAACTTGGAACCTCACGCTTGCCAGTAATGCATGACACCCCTGAGTGACATCCCTGGCCAGCCCTACAAGTACATTTTAAAAGAACACATTTTTATTCAGTCACAGACTGGAAATAAATACTATTTATGTGACAAAATGCATAATTCATTATTTAGCTTTCAGTCACACATTTTAGCAGCTTTCACCTACAAAGCTAATAAAAGTTCAACATAACATTAATTTAATATTGAGTTCGATACTATACAATTAACATGATACATGAATAATTTCTTTCTTTGCTTAGATATCTTCCCTACATTTTTAAGAAAATTCTTGCTAATTAATCCTTGGAATTTAGGCACAAATACAATGAGTGAGAATATCAGTGATGGTGAAGCCAACTTTGTTTAAAATTTATTTTAATTTTTAAAAAGTTTTATTCAATATATTGTTTTAAGATACTACAGAAGTGAAAATCACACAAGGTCAGAATTCTCAGAATGGCAATAGGGCTCGAGTTGTATTAATTATGGGGTTACATTCCTTCTCCGGGGTCCATAAGTTCTGGTCCATACATAAAGACCACACTCGTTCTAAGTTATGCGGCAACTCTGCTTTTTGAAGAGTGAGGCAAAGCTGAAAATTTGGTTAATAAATTGTGGAAAGAAAACTGTTTTCCTTCACTAGTACTGTCATCCATTAGAAGTCTTAGGCTCTTCCTCATCAGAAACGATAGACAGGCACAAAGGTTGCAACATCTGTCAGAAAAGTTCCTATCACAAATTCCAAGACGCTGTCACAGCATCCACAGAAAGAATCTGGGAATGAGTCACCCTGAAGTAATCCCTGAGTATTTCAGCACAGTGACCTGTTCCCATGCAAACCTAATCTGAAAACAGAGTTGGGTTCACCCCGCCCCCATCCGGCTCCCTGGCCTGGCAATGGAAATCATCGCTTCAAAAATAATGAGACTGCAGCAGCTACAATGACCAATTACAGGTACTATAATATTGTGTTCTTTAAGATGAACACACACACTTACCGCCCCCATTCTTCTGACAGAGGTACGGGAACCTCCACACATTCCCTAACCCCACAGAAAATCCAACTTGGGCCAGGATGTATTGTAGTTTATTGTTCCATGCTGGTCTCTCATCTTCTACTTCAGATCCTTCTGCATCGGTATCTTTCTCTTCTTGGACATCAACAATTAGTTCACTCTTTTTAAAAGCATCATCAGCCGAGTCTTCATTGGAAAGAAGGTCTTTGACAGACTCAATAACCTCATCATCAAACTCTCTTTTTACTACCTTGCTGTTCTTAGGCATTGGAAGGGCAGGGTGTATTAGTTTTAAAGACTCCCTTATTGCAAATGTGTTAAGTCTTTTCTTAAAAATGCTACTTGATGTGAAGTCAAGATGGAGAAAGATATCAAATAAATCCTTGATTCAAGGTGATGAAGTATTATGGATCTTGAATCTGTAACGTTCAGTATTCTGTAGATACCTGTAAAATTATAAATTGAAAATGTGATAATAATGATGAAACCATTAAACATAGTGACTCTTTCTTATTCATTTTTATGACAGAAACTTTCAACAGAGTACAAAACAGATCCTTGGCATTTTTTTTTCTTTTTTTTTTTTTAAATAAGGTCTAGCTATATAGCTGAGGCTGACCTGGAACTCACTATGTAGTCCAGGCTGGCCTTAAACTAGCAGTGATCCTTCTGCCTCAGCGTCTCAAGTTCTGGGATTACAGGTGTACACCCACATGGCTATCCTTGGCCTTCCACAGTTTAAGCTTTCCAAAAACACAGTAAGTAGTCCAAAAGTATGAATTGCATATATATTTTCTCATAACTTTTTCCTTTCTGTAAAAATCTAGTTTGATTTCATCTGTACCTCAGAATATAATATATATTCTATTCATTAGTATTTTTTTAATTGATGCTTTTTCATAGTTCTTTTTTCCTCTTCAAAAATCAATCTTTTCTTTATATATTGTGCTTTGTTCTGACACAATCATATACACACCTGGGAGGTACACCCTGCACATGTTCATTTGTTCCTTTCATATTTTCCTCATTTCTCACCCAGAGTTATTTACTATTCACTGATGGAATCCTACAGGATACAGTCACAAATGAAGTACAGTGCTCACTTTTAACAAGGTCAAACCTACTAGAGAGAAAGATACATATGTAGTATAAAAACACACTGTGGTATAAGTGATTCTACTACCCTACATAATTTAAATGACCCAGTACTGTTTCAGTAGGAGAGGTTAGGAGTGTTGGAAATCAAGGGACATAAGAACTGGGCAGAAAGGTGACACTGCACCAAACATGAAGGACAGTGGCAATAGAGGCAGGAGGTGGTAAAAATCAATGGTATATGTGTGAACATCTCTTATTCAATCAAAACACACATTTCTATGCTTTTTGTCACTTATTATTTGTATATTACATTTGATATGTTTTCCTCTACTCAGACACATACCAAGAATATAAAATATGTCAAAGACCAAGGACACTGGCTATTTTAAAAAGTGACTAAATGAGAAGAGGATGAAGAGACGGATAGAGAGAGAGAGAGAAAAGAGACAGAAAATGAGGATAAAAAATAGAATAGTGTTATGTGCATGAACCAAACCCAACAGGAGTTAAAAAGTATAAATGAATTGCATATATATTTTCTCATAACTTTGTCCGTGCTGCAAAAATCTGGTTTGATTTCAGATATACCTTCAATGCATAATATATATGTAAATATTTTGTACTTCAAACATATAGTTTTTTTAAAAAAAGATAAACATATGAATATTTTCATTCAGAGCTAAGATAATCTTGAAATTCTGTCATTTATAACTGGAAAACTCTGGAATATCTTCATAAAACTGTTATTAGAATAGTATTAAAATAAAAGAAAACAGCTCTCCTGCTCCTATCTATAATCTTAATGAACAAAGCAGAAAGTTGGATAATAGCTGTTTGTCTTGGTGCATGTCTGTAATTTCAGTACCTAGGAGGCTGAGGCAGGAGTATCACTGTAAGTCCCAGGCCAGCCTGAGCCACATAGTGAGTCTGAGACCAAGCTGAACTACACAACCGGACTCTGTCTTGGAGGGAGGGAGATTAAATAATTTAACCAAGTATGTCATTTGTTGCTTTTAGATTTAGATCTTTATTTGTATCAAAATCAAAATCTGTACTATAATAATAAATATTTATTTAGGATTTGTGAGATTCAAGAGGAAATTGTGAAAGAAATGCTGAAAGGCAACATTTCCAAATTATTTTGAGTGTAGACATCTCTAGATTAAGCAAAATAATCACAATGATTATTTTAAAGATGTCAAAAAGGTTCTGATAGAGAAAAAGTTAACAATGTTTTGGCATTTGGGATTTCAGTGTATCACTTGCTTTTTACCATTTAGGCTACAAATCAAAAAATGTTATTTGCACAAATGAATACAACCACTGAAAAACTGAAAAAAGCCAGTGTTCCAACTGATTTTAACCAAAGGAAAATCACTTGACATACAAGCAGTACCACTTGTGAGACATGAATTAGCCTTGTTACAGCTCTATATTTATCAAATTATCTAAAGATAAAGAGGATTGGCCTAATAAAAACTGTCATATGGATTACAACATTATTAGTCTGACAGTCTCAGAGTTATAGCCTACCATTCTTAGTTATTAATTGTGCAACTTGTCATAATTGTATCTCAGCCTAAATTTTCCCAATCATTCAGTCTCATTTTCTCTCCCCTCTGGCTCTCCCCTCCCCCGCTACAAACAAGCATCCAGATTTAGAGGTATTATTTCAGTAAAAATATCTCCCATTTTATAAAGAAAAAAATTCTAATCATGAGCTTGCCCAAAATTAATTATCACAGGAACTATATTTCTTTTATATGCTTTCTGTTTAAAGAAAAAAATATATATATCAGAAAAACAACACATATAAAAAAATCCAAATAAAAATAATACCTTTGATTACTAACATATGTCTTCTACATATCAAATAAACAAAAATAATCTACAAGAGATATTCTTTGACAAATTTACATTAAAAAACTGATGAGAAGGCTCAATTTTTACTTAAAAATCAATTAATAAAAAATCTTATACATGTTATAAATATTTTAAGTACACTTAAATGTATGTATATGTATTTTTATAACACAAAAACTTTAGAAACCCTGACACAATTAAATATATATTTTAAATAGACATATTAAAGAGGATTTAAAATATATATTTACCTGCATTAAAAGTTCCTTTTTTATTGGGAGAAAATAAAATTATGGAGCATTTATGCTCTTATAACTAAAATTCTTTAAGCTTTCTTTTCTTGGCCTGTCTGTTAACTTATCTCTTGTATCTGTATGCAGCAGCTGTTGAGAGGTAGAAGCGATTGTGATTAGCACTGAAATTTTCATCCAAATCTGAGAAGGAAAACTCATGGCCTGGAGGATGTCTTTTTTTTTCTTAACCATCCCATTTTCAATGTTTAAACACGTCTAGCAAGATGACAGAATGAAAAACTATCATGTTGTAAGCAAACAAGTATTTGGCGCTATTAGATGGTTTTGTTTGTTTTTAGTCCAAGACGTTTTACTCATTAAACAGGGGAACTTGTTTTTGTGTGAAGACTTAGTAGAGCTAAAAGTTAAGCCCCTGTACATTTTCTCTGGTATGAGAAAATAAAGATGTAAATGAGTTCTAGACTTGTATGTTATATATTGTGAAATAGAAAATACTCAAAGTGAAATAGGGTGAAGGGAGAGAAATAATGAGATTATAACAAAAAAGATAGGAAACAAATTTTATTTATATGGTGGGGGTGGTAGGGTGGGTAGGGCTATGGGAAAAAATGAGAATTAAATTGTGTCTTATACTGGTACCAATTCCCATTATGGAGTGCCATCATGATGTGTATATGTAATGTACCAATAAAGATTTCAATAAAATATTTTTTAAAAGAATTAGGTACAGAGAAAACAATTTGTAGCTCCAGTCAATTTCAAATTTTCAACACCTGTCTTTTTTGAAGTATAACAATTTTTATAAATTGAAAAATTTCCCTGAAGAACTTTCTCTGTCATTATAGACCATCAACTTAGACTGAAAAATGAACAAGAGACTGACTATGTCAAAAGTGTCTTACAGTAGCTACATCTAGGGAGAGAAGAAGAGACTGAGCAGGAATGTTGAGAAAAGAAGCGAAGTACAAGGAAAGAAAGTCAAAGTACTCGATAGGTCATATGGATGGGAATAGAAGTCATATCAAATGACTGCACATCATTAACTGACTGATGAGTCAACTACGGCACAAACAATCATCCCTGTGCTCTTTATCTGGACTTAGGAACTGAGTCTGCTCTCATCCCTGTCTCTTAAGGGCCTCCTGTGTATAATTGCACTAAAAAGTAGATGTCATAAAATATGGCCTACGAGCTAAACAGTGTCCTCTTTCTGTTTTTTTAAGTAAAAATTTATAAGAACATGTCCGTGTGTACTTGTCACCCTTCTGGTGGCCAGGACAAAATATCCAAGAGCCACAATTTAAGAGAAGTTCAATTGGCTCATAGTTTCACAAGGTTTAGTCAGTGGTTGGCCAGCTCCAAGAGATGAAGTGCATGGCAGAGAAAAGCACCTTATTTCATGGCAGCTAGAGATCAGAGTGAGGGGAGGAGCCCTGGACAAGAATACACTCATCCAGACAATGCTTCCAGGGACCTTGTCTTCTTACCAGGCCCCACCTCCCAAGGTCACATTCCTAACATCACAGCTACGACTCATCAGTGCACTAATCCATTTATGAAAACTGAACCATCATGATCTAATTAATTTCAAAAATCCCCACCTCTAAATACATAAAATTTTAAGAGAATATTATAGATCGTAATCATGACACCATGACATATGTTTAAAAATTGCCTATGGATGGTTTTATAGTAGAGTGGCTCTTATATATATAAACTTGTTTTACTAAAAAAAAAAAATTTAAACTCTGTTCCAGAAAATAAAACTAATTAAAGATGTGAAGTTCTATATCTCAGTTCATCTATTTGTATGGTAATATTTTATTTTTTAAATTTTTAAAAATTTATTTATTTTTTTGAGACAGGGTCTCGCTTTGTAGTTCACGCTGGCTCTGAGCTCAGCCTCAAACTCACATCACAGCAATCCTCCTGCCTCTGCCTCCCGAGTGCTGGGATTACAGGCGTGAGCCACCACGCCTGGCACTGTGGTATGTGGTACTTATTGCTGCTGGGCATGAGTCTCCATACCTAGTATTGTATGTAGCTACCAGGGATCGAACTCGGGCCCTTGAGCTTGCAGGTCAGGTGCCAGAACTGCTGAGCTAAATCCCAGGCCTGAATATTTTATTTTTAAAAATTTGTCAAGATTAGCTTTTCCCATTCAATGATGAGGGTCTTAAAATGATGATGAGTCTTAAGGATACTTTTTTTCATAGAACAGGTCAATGAAGGGGTGGTCCTTGAGAGAAAAAGAAACATAAGCAATGGACAATGGAGGACATAAATTACATATCAGGAAACTGAGGCCTTCACAGTTTCAAAAATATTACTTATTTTAAAAACAGAAGTGAAGTAAAAGATCAACTAGAAGAAAAACATCAGAAGGTCTATCAAAGGGAAGAAAGGGCAAACTCATAAAAGGAATTAAAGTCACATTAGAAACTGCTAAAGTGAAAATAGAGGACAAGCTTACAGAAGCTTTCTTTCAAAAAAGAAATGAAAAAAAAGATATATTTAAAACTAGTGTATACAAAAAGCTAATTGAAATAAAAGTGATCCAAAAAAACTTATAATTGTTGTATTTAGATAAAATATAAAACACTAAAACAGAAAACAACATAGCATTTGCTTAAAGACATATCTTCCAATCATGATGTTAACACAAAGATAAACGTGGAAATTAGGAGATAAGAATTTCTGTGTATCTCAAGTAGAAATCATAAGGTGGAAAAAAGACTGCATGGAATACTTTTCAACATCTATAAACACTAAGGGAAAAATATGTGCTCATCATTTTTTTCTTGTTTTGACAACAAGGATTCAACCCAAGGCTTTCCAAAGAAGTTACACTCCCAATCTTTTAGTCTTTTAGTCAATCCTTTTGAGACATGATTTGGCTAAATTGGTAAATTGCCTATACTAGGTTTGAACGTATGATCCTTCTGCCTCACTCTCTCAGAATTTGGAAATTACAGGCATGTGTCATTGTGCCTGGCACAATGTCACCAAATATATACCCAAGTATTCCAGTTATAAAAGATACTCCTGTCTGGGCATCTTCACAAGGAGGATGACATAAAAGTGAAATTCAGTTAAACAAGAGAAATATTAAGTACTTTAGCACCAAGAATCCCACGTACAAGGAGACAAGTGAACATTAAGTTGAGCAAGAAAATAAAGATTACAATCTACAGTGATTATGTTGAAGCAAAAATATAAAATGAAACTTTAAAAGAACATAACTAAAAAAATGAGAAGTTAAAACAGAAGGAATATAAGGAAATCAAAGTGTGAAAGTGTTCTTATACCCTTCTACTTCATGCAGGAAATTATAGTCTGAATACTCATGGTCTAAAAAAAGATAATGATTCAACTTCCTCAACTTTCCAAATAATCTTTCTTAATTAACAATATTGGGGTCTGGTAGTTATTGAAATGTCTTGGTAAGAACAGATATATTGGGACCAACCATTTAAGTTTGAGTTTTAGAAGTGCACTACTCTAATTCACATCTTAGCCCCATCATTTATGGTTTTATGACTTTCGCTAAATTACGTAATGGTGCCTCAGGTTCTTCATTAATAAAATGAGGATAATAACATGCTTATCAAATACAGTGTTTCTGTATTTGCACACTGAGCCAATACAGACTACACTGTTGTGTTACTGTCATCACACTGACAGTTATATCATACTATAACTGATTTGTCTGTTGAGGAGAATATTAAGTCCAGAACCAATGCTACCAGTTGTGCCCTGTTTTAGGGCTCTTGATGATCAGCACTTTTGTTGTTTCAGCTGCTTCTTGCTGCATACCAAGTCACCTCAAAAGCTAGTATCTTAAAGGAACAACTCTACCTGTTGATGATTCTTTGGTTCAGCATTAAAATCTGGGGTTAGATGGGCATCTGTTCATTATGCCAGTTGTGCCCTGGGTCCTACCTACACTGTACTCATCCATCAAGTCCACATGGATTGGGATGAAACAGTCGACCTCTCACTCCAGAAGGAGCCTGGCTCTCAGCTGCATATTTTCATTCTTCTTGCTGCAGCCTCTGCCAAATGCTAGCTCTGACCTGCTTCCATTCTAAGTCCACAATTCCAGCCCAAGAAGGTGAGACTGATGAAAGACTGTTAGTGCCTGTGTATCACATCTGGTAGTGTTTCACTGAGGAGAGCAAGACTCCTTGCTAAATACAGACTGATTCAACAGATAAATCCCTGTTTCTGATAGAAGTAATGACAAACTCACACTGCAAATCCATGAGTGCAGAGGAAAGAAAAATATTGTCACCACCTCTGAAAAGAGTTTGCACTTGATTAATTAGATTCACCTCCCTGATGTCTGAATTTGAAAGGAACAAAGAGATCAAATTTTGGCATTTCATTCAGTTCCATCAAAGGCCTTATGTTCAGGCTGTAGCTACTACTGTAGTCATGGATCCTGGTTCCTACAGTGCAGAACTATTTTCATTCTTGGCCTTTTCCATCTCATCACCAAGCACCCTAGTATTTCTTTAAGCCTTTGCAAATCTGCCAGTAGTTGTTTCTTTTGCTGTTACCCAGCATCAGTGTCTAGAAAACTTCCAAGTAACTCTAAATAGCACATTTATAAATATGAAATGATTAATTTATCTCTATCAATCTATGGATATGAAAATACATAAAAATTTATAACCTTATATAATCTAAATTTGGAATTATACTTTTCTCATAGCATTTTTATATTGCTTTAATTGCTTCCACATTTATTTTTTTCAATATATATCCATTTGAAGCAATTAAACCAGATCCGAGTTATTTAGATCAACATTCTAAATTCTGAATTCAGTAGATTTCAACTTCAAGAAGTTTATGTATTCTTTTCAAAGATTATTTTAAATCAAGGACCCTATTTTTCCATATAAAAGTTGAAAACACTTTGTCAATTTCTCCCAAAATTAAGACATAACTACACTTGTTGGAGTTTTAAATGGAATTACACTGACTTTAGGGATCTGTCTAATGAAAACTGACACCTGAAAGGTTGATTTTTGCACTCGACGAACTTGGTACATCTTTTTATATCTGCTTTAATTTCTCAGCAATGTTTTAAAGATTTCAGTGTATCAGCCTTGAGTATTTATTGTTAAATTTTCTTTTGACATGTTTATGATTTTAGGTGTGACTATAATTATTTTTTATTTAGGTTGCAATTATTTTTTGAAAAACTATGGTATAAAGTGAGTTTTCTAAAATATAGTCTTTTAGTCTTGCAATGATGCTATATTTTAAGATCCATTTAATAATTGAGCCATCAATGAATAAAGCTAATTTAACACGTACATTTCCAATTACATACCTAACATTTCTTTATACTGACTTATAAAAATTTAGATCATGGATGTACTATAGTTTGGACTTCCAGGAAAATTCTGGGAGTATTGAATAGCACAGAAACAGCCTTTCTGAGATTGAGTGTCCAGATACTGGATACAGCAATGTGAGGAAGAGAAGGAGAAGGAAAATAGGTTCCCTGGACCCAGCAAAAATCTTAAGCAAGAACTGAAGCACCCAGGAAGACTGAGGAGAGAGACTTCCGCAATGAAGAAGGAACTGGCTGGCAGGTGGTGTGTTCTCCCAGAGCCATGACTCAATGCGTGGAGGGATGGCTCAAGGCTGCAGGGCCAGGGCGACTGCTGATGGTCAGAGAGAGAGGCACCAATGGAACAGAGCTGTGGATGCAGCAGGCGGTAGTGGGTGGTGAGCTATTTAGGATTCGATATCCTCCGGGAGAGGGTGATTGGAGAGTAGTCACGACTGAGAGGGCCAACTGAGTACTGAAGTTAGTGCAGCTTTGGGCTGACTTCATCAGGGTGAGAAAAAATGGAGTTCAGTCAGTGAAAGGTCAAGGAGCTAAGTTCAAGTGAGCAGGAAACACACCCACTGCTGCAGTCTAAACAAACTGGGATCCAGCTTCCCGGCCAGAAAGCAGCTGGGGCTTCAGACCTAAGAGTGCAGGCAGGCTGGGATTGTCCACCAGCCCACGGTAAATCTATGGCTGGTTTGCTGGGACTGATAACACAGACCAAGATCTATGTGCCCCATTTATCTACCAGTGAGAGCAGAGACATGCTTTGAAGTATCCACTTTTTCTTTTCTTTTTTTTTCTCTATTTCTTTACTGCTAGTTATTAAAAAAAAAAAAAGCATATAACTGTGAATATTGCTTCTAGGCTTTTGTTGCCATTCCCTTCTTTTATTTTTTCATTATCTTCCTTCTCTATTTCCCTCCTGTCTTCATTAGTTCCCCAAACTCTTTGTCTTTTTTCCAGCCTTGCTTCTAATCTTTTCTTCTTCTTCTGTTTCTCTATGTTTTCTGCTAATAGTTTTTTAAATTTTCTCACAGAGGGTTAAATTGCCATAGTAAGAGTATATTTGCTGTATACAGTTTTCTGGTTTGTTTTAGATTCTGTTACATAACCAAGACTTAGTTCAAACACTTAAAGATGGCAGATCAATAGCTACCAAAGTTTGTCATTTTCTACAGTTTGTTGGGATGTTATTGTGATTGTTAATTATACTAATTTAGCCAGAGTGATACAATTGTTCTAATCCATTGTTCTTCCTGGGATGCCAACACTAAGATTGCCTAAGAGTCATAAATAATACTATACACCAGTGCCAAAGCACAAGGGGCTAGGCCAAATAGGAAGCAACTTTTCATGCCAATCAACTGAAAAGGTAGGATCTTTCAAGGACTTTAACCCAAAACCCAGTTACACCTGAAAGATACTCGGAGAAGTAGTTATTTCCTGAGTTCTAAATACTAGTGATAAAACAGTATGTCATAAGTAGTTTACAAGCATCAAGCTAGGAATTAAACTGAAAGATAAACACAAAATGAGAAGAAACTGAAGCAAGATATACCTTAAGACTTCCAGCTCACAAAAGGCAAAACTGGAAAGCAATGAGGTAGAGCAATTTAAAATCCACTAATTGGACTCTCTGAAGTAGTAACAGCACAAGGAACAAAGCAGATGAATGAGGTTCCAGGAAAAAAATAAAGCAGAAATAGCTTTTCATACAACTACATATGATAACCATATAACGAAACATGTAACTAGAGAGCCTAGAGCAGACGCAGATAAAAAAAAGAGAGAGAGAGAAGCTTCAGGAGATGACAGAATCCATGAATGCCCAACATAGGAAAGACATGGAATCTATGAAACAGATACAAACAGATATCCAGGATGTTAAAAATATCAGATATAGAAGAAAGGATAGCAGTTAATGATCAAAAAAAGAAAGATTTCTTAAAAATATCAAAGGATCACAAAAAATTAATCCAACAGCTGCTAGACAATACAAAGAAAAATAACACAAGGTTGATTGGAGTTGATGAAAAAAGCAATAGCACAAATAACATAACAAATTTTTGTTTGCAGAAGTAATGTTAGAAAGCTGGAGCTGGGCACGGTGGTACATGCCTGTAATATTAGTATTCCCGAGGCCGAGGCAGAAGGATTTCCAAGAGTTTGAGGCCAACTTGGGCTACCTACTAAGTTCAAGAGAAAGAGGAAGAGAAAGGAATGAATATAGGAAGGAAAATGGAGAGGTGGGAGGGAGGGAAGGAGGGAAGGAAGGAAGGAAAAAAGAAAGAAAACGTCCCAAACACAGAAAAAGAGCTTGACATACAGAGAAGTGAGGCATATAAAACTCCAAGTAGACATGATCAAAATAAATCTACAGCAAGGCATATAATAGTCAAGAT
Source organism: Petromus typicus (assembly GCA_004026965.1). Taxonomy (NCBI): domain Eukaryota; kingdom Metazoa; phylum Chordata; class Mammalia; order Rodentia; family Petromuridae; genus Petromus; species Petromus typicus. The sequence continues at coordinate 79,337 of PVIR01002866.1, forward strand.
TCTAGAAGGGCAATAAAAGAGTAGAATATAAAAAACTGTTATAGAAAAAGAAACATCACCTCTAAAGGAAAACTCATTGGAATCACAGCATACTGCTCAACACAAACCCTGAATTCAAAAAATTTTGAAGGAAGTATTTCAAGCCCTAAAAGGAAGCAACACCAAACCCAGATTGAAGTGGCCCACAAGGCTGGCTTCCCAAATTGATGGAGAAATAACACACTTCCATAACAAAGAGCAGCTGAAGAAGTCATGACCACTGAGCCAGGACTCCAAAATGTTCTGAAGATGTTCTCAAAGAGATAACAAGGATGACAACTCCATAAACTCAAACAGAATGAATCCATCAGAAGATAATCAATTACACAGAAGGACAAAGAGAAGGGAACTAAAACAGGAAAATAACATGGCAAGGATAAATCAATACATATCAGTTATAGCCATCAATGTAACTGGTCTCAGTTCACCAATCAAAAGAAGCAGACTGGCAGAAAAGATCAAGAAGCAAAATCTAACAATATGCTCCATGAGGGAACCAAATTTAATTCCAAAACAAACTCACAGACTGAAAGTCAAAGGAGAGAAAGCAATTTTCCACACATTAGGAACCTGGAAAAAACCAAGGGTAGCCGCTCTATTTGCTGACAAAATGGATTTCAAGCCAAGACTGACTGCAAGGAAGAAAGAAGGTCACTATATCCTAGGGAAGAGAATAATTCACAGGGAAGACATAAGAATCATAAATATATATTCACTGAAAAGCACTACACCCAACTATATGAAAAGTCATGAGAAGCTTCAGGAGATGACAGAATCCATGAATGCCCAACATTCATGAAAAGTCATATAAGCACTAATAGAGTTATATAGGGGGACATCAATACCCCACTAACATAAAGACAGACCCAGTGGATAGAACATTAGAACTGAGCAAAAGTTTTGCACAAAAAGACTCTCTTCTGTGTTTCTTCTATCAGAAACAGAGTGAACTCAAATAAAAAAATCTAACACTGAACCTCACACTTCTAGAAGAAGGGCAGTCAAGCCCGCAACTCATATGAGTGAAGTGATAAAGAGCAGAGCAGAAGGGAGTTCAGCGGAGACTAAGAAAATAATACAATCAGTGAATCAAAGAATTATTTTAAAAAAAAGGAAAAGATTCAACTCCATGCAATTAGGCGAAAAGATGAAATCACAAGAGATACTCCAAAACTACTGAAGATCATCAATACCTACTTTGAGAATCTGTATTTGACTATGATTGAAAACAGAAATGAAACACAAATTTGACTTAAGATAATTATATAATATTTTAATCTGATAATAAGCATTTCATTGATTTTATAGCACAGATCAATCTGTCACTGAAATGACAAACTTTTGGGGTTAAGACACATTGCCTTTTTACTACAGCACCAGAATAAAGCTATCAGGATTTCTTATTTTTTTTTTCCAAATACATTAAATAGAAAGGTGGGTCTGCAATTTTTCTTTGACACTTTGCTTCTCTGTTTGATTGGTACCTCTTACCAATCAAGCCATCTGATTATTCTTTTGGGAATATGTTCAAATCAAAATGCCTTTTATTGATACATTATCGCTTAGATTTTATTTTTCGTATTGTTAGTTTTAGCAAGTCATCTTTTCAGAGCAATCTGACTGTTTTATTTACATTGTTCGGAAACAATTTTAGCTGAGTGTGGTGGCATGCATCCCTACTTCCAGCAATTGGGAGGCTGAGGCAGCAGGACTGCCATGAGTCTGAGGCCACCTTCGGCTACCTAGTGAGTTCAAGGTCAGCCTGGGTTACATCGAAAGACTTTGCCTCATAAAAACAACAAAAGATGTTTCTGGCATTACATTCTTCCTGATATTCCACAATTATAAAGTAATAGAACCCAGAAAATAATCATAGGATTGAAATCACAGAGGACACTCTTCACAGCTTCTTTAAGTATTTGTTGGGCTTTGTTTTTCTCTGAATGTTTCTTTTTTAGAGTGAATGTTGTAGTTTTGTTTCATCTCTGTTTTTTGTTTTTTGTTTTTTTTTCATTCCTTCTTTCCCTCCTATTCCCTTCACCATTCTCCTGAGATATGGGTAATTTGCTTCTGTCCCTCCATCTTGCCTCCAACTCCTATTTCTTCTTAATTTTACTTTCAGACAAAGTGGATTTTCAGCCAAGATTGATCAGAAGAGACAAAGAATACCACTACATATTTGCTAATGGAACAATCCAAGAATGAGATAGCCTTAAGAAAGACAGAGAGCACACATAATATATGTGCACTAAGTACTATGTAAAAGAATCACTAATGAATATGAAAAATTAGATAAACACTCATATATTGTAATAGAGGACCACTATGTTCTACTATTAGAGTCATCCCTCAGTTCACAAATTTGATTACTTCCTCGATTCTGGTTGAAAACCAAAGTTGGATAAGAATCAAATGAAATTCAATAATACGCTTCAATTTGTTTTTCTTTTTATTTATTTATTTTCTTTTTTTGAGACAAATTCTCGTTTTGTAGTTCAGGCTAGCCCTTAGCTCACAGCAATCCTCCTGCCTCTGCCTCCAGAATGCTGGGATTACAGGTGTGAGCCACGACGCCCAGCACTGTGTTCTGCGGTACTGATTGCTTGGGGTGGTGAGTCACCACACCTGGCACTGTTCTATGTGGTTACCAGGGATCGAACCCAGGCCCTTGTGCTTGCAAGGCAGGCACCAGAAACACTGAGCTAAATCCCCAGCTCATTCTTTAAAAAAATTTTTGAGTCATGTTTTCACTATGCAGTTCATACTCACCTTGAGCTCAACACATAGCCAAGGCAGGTCTCAAACTCACACCAATATTCCTGCCTCAGCTTCCAGAGTACTGGGATTACAAGCATGCACAGTTAGCTTTGATGCTGACCTTATAGGGAATTGAATTCATTTATCATTCAATTTGATTTGTGAACAGAATCATGGAGAAAGTTGAGTTCATGAGCTGAGGTACCATTATAGACAAATGAACTAAAAAAAAAAAAAAAAAGTAGAACTATCAGAGCTGAACTAAACTTTTGAACAAATTCACTGAGGGAGAAATTAGGGAAAAATCACCTTTCCTGATAGCATCAAGACAAATGAAATATGTACATGTCAAAGTAATGAATGAAATGACAGAATTTTACATTGAAAACTGCAGCACTCTGAAAAAGGAACTCAGAAAGGATATCAGAAAATGGGTGATATCACTTACTCTTGGATAGGCAGAACCAATACACAGAAAATGGCTATATTCCCAAAACTATGATACAGATTTAATCTGATCTTGACCAAAATACCAATGACATCCTCACAGAAATAGAAAAAAAAACAATCCTAGCATCTATAGGGAAGAAGAGACCCAGAATAGCAGAAGTACCTCTGGGCAACAATCTGAAGTTACACTACAAAGCTTCCATGATATACAAAAGCACGGTACTCCCAAAACAACAGACCCAGACAACCAGAACAGATAATGCACAAACAACTTGAAACACTCTTGGCCACCTTATCTTTGACAAAGGATCCACCACCTTCACTGGAAGATGGCCTCTTTAATAAATAGTGCTGGAAAACTGGCTTTCCACAGGCCAACGATGGAACCAGGTAGGTCCCATATCTCTAGCCATGCACTATACTAAATATGAAGTGGATTGATCTAAATGTAAAAATAGAAACAGTTAATGTGCTAGAAGTGAGAATAGGCCCGGGGAGTTAACTCAGTGATTCTGGCGCCTGTCTTGCAAGCAGAAGGACCTGGGTTCATCTCCAGTAACCACATACCATACTGAGTGTGGAGACTCACGCCCAGCAGCAACCAGTACCACATACCACAGTGCTGGGCATGATGGCTCAAGCCTGTAATCCCAGCACTTGGGAGGCAGAGGCAGGAGGATTGCTGTGATGTGAGTTTGAGGCTGAGCTCAGGGCCAGCCTGAACTACAAAGTGAGACCCTGTCTCAAAAAAACCTAAAAAAAAAAAAAAGAAGTGAGAATAGGTAAAACTCTTGGAGATCTAGATGTAGGCAAAGACTTCATGCACAACGCCCCAATCACCCAGGAAATACTACAAAGAATCAAAAAGTGATATCACATCACACGTGAAAGCTTTTGCACAGCAAAGAAACCACTATCAGAGTGAGGACACAATGAACAGATCAGAAAAAATAACTTAACAGGTACTCCTCAGGAAAAGGAACACTATATGAAATATATAAAGAAGAACTAAAAAAAATCAGAACATCTGAATTCAAGGACCCGAACACTGGCACCTCAAATGAACAGACACTTATCACATGAAGAAGAAAACAACAAATGAAAACTGGTCAGGATCACTGGTCACTCGAGAAACACAAATTACAACACAGAGACAACACACAACTCCAGAGTGCATGGCTATCTATCATCAAGTAATCAGCCAACAGCAAATGATGGAGAAGCTGTGGGGAAAAGGGAACCCGGTTCCAGTTTCCACTGGCCCATCCACTGTGGAAATCAGTACACAGGCTCTTTAAAAATGAAAACTGGGGGCTCCATCTGACACAGCTGTTCCCTTTCTAGGCATCTACCCTGTTGGGAGCCGTTTCCTACAGTGTCATGGCTGCCCATGTAGGAGAGAAAAAGTTGGCCTGATTTCTGGATCAGAGCCCAACATTGTCTACCTTCCTCAAGGATAATTACTGTCTTTGCCAGATTAAACTAAGAACCTTTACACACCCTCATACCAGATTAAACTAAGAATCTTTACACACTCTCATGCCAGATTAAACTAAGAACCTTTACACACTCTCATGCCAGATTAAACTAAGAATCTTTACACACCCTCGCGCTAGATTAAATTAAGAATATTGTCAGCGCACCCCGCCCACCAGTTCTTTCACTAACTTTTTTCTTTTCTGTACATGTGAACGAAGCTAGTCGGCTCATGGGGAAGTACTTAAGAAATGTATAAAAGAAGGCTGTTAAATAAACGTGGTGCTCATTCAGTATTGACTGATGAGCCCTTCCAAGTTCTGCTGTCCTGTCTTTACTTATTTCTCATCCTAGCCCCTTGGCTAGGTCACCCCATTGCTCTGCCCAGCTGACACCACCATACCCAGCGGTGAGACCCCAGCACTTTCCCAAAGTGTTAAAAGTATCATACAACAGTACTAAATGCATACCCATGTTTATAGTGGTACAACTGATAATAGTTAAATCTTGAAAAGAGCTCATGTGCCTATCAACAGGAATAGATTAAAATGTAGTTTTTATAGGTAAGGAGTATTATCAGCATGAAAAAGGATAAACCTGATTTGAGTTTCGTTCCCTCCCTCCTTCTCTCTCTCTTTCTTTCCTTCTTTCTTCCCGAGACAAGGCCTCACTATGTAGCCCAAGCTGGCCTCAAATTCATGGCACTATTCCTGCCTCAGCCTCCTGAATGCTGGGATTACAGGCATGAGCTGTCAACCTACCTAAGTGCACAAGTTTAAATATCACACTGATTTTCTTGTGTGAGAAACTCTAAGGCTAAACAAGGAGCAAAAGTACATCCTGGGAAGGAGGAAGAAAATGTTCAAATGGGAGGGAGAAAAAAGGTGGGGAAGAGGATGAAAAAGAAGGGGGATGTCTTAAAAAATAGAAAGAAGAAAAAGGAAAAGAAAGCCTCAGTAAATGGGGAAGGGCAAAAGCGCTGAAGGAAGGGAAGGTGAACAGCAAGATAAAGTGAAGAATTAAGGGCTGGAATGGGGCGCTGTGGTGCCACACCCACATGGCACAGGCCCTTGAGTGCCACCCAAGCACCGCAAAAAAATAGAAATAAATAAAAATAATTTAAAAAGTAGAGAAGAACTAGCACATATTATGTACAGGTGCAAATCCCTATGATGAATGCACAATGTATGTCATCTATGTACCAATAAATTTCTTTAAAAAATTAAAAATAAACTCGCTTCTTCAGGCTGGGCTTGGAATTTTTACAGGGTTTCTGCTGTTGCAATCTATTGGGCACAAGTTTAAGACTATTGTAGATTAAAAAGAAACTCGTTTGGATGGGAGGAGTAGCAATCGCGAACAGAACGAGGAGAAATTATGGGTGCTCATTTTTGCACCCACCCTACCACAACCGATGATTATGAGAGATCATACTTGACATTTTATGAAGTAAATAAAAATAATTTTTGTACGGAGCATGTTTGTATTTGTAGAATGATTTCCCAGAAGTGGAACTACTTTAACCAAGGTACCTGCTTTTATAATTTTGGTAAGTTTTGGCAAACAGCTTTTGATAAAATTGCCTCAATTTACAGCAACACAAGCAATAGATGAGTTTCCCTTTGCCCTCAATACCACAGGTAACCTTTTCACCTTTGCCAATCTGATATGCGTAAAGGATTTTTTCAAAGATAACAATCAATCTGATCCCATGAGGAAAAATGTGACACTCAAGGCTAGCAATAGCTTTATCCTCCACTAAAATTAATCTGTGTCTTGTTCTACTCTTGGGGCTTGTTATTCAGAGGAAAGGATGAAAAGTATTGGTAAAAAAAAATTTATATAAAGTATTTACTGAAATCATCAATGAACCAATATTGTAAACAAAGACTGTAAATATTGTAAATCTAAACATTCCTGCCATGTTAACTTAAATGTTTTTTTATTTATCAAACTCTGCCTGTATACTTTTGTTAATAATGCTGTTTGTTCTGAAAGCTACTCTGCATAACAATATTGTCACATACCCCATCATGTCCATGTATAAATAATAAAGAATGAACGTAATTTTTCAAAAAAGTTGATATATAAATTGAGAAGTAAAGAACAAATATGAATCTCTTGATAGTCCAGGTTTCTTTCATTTCTGCCATTCTACATGAATAACTTAAAAAAAAATTTATTTATGAATTTGGCTTCTTGAGATGGGGGTCTCTTTGTAGCGCAAGCTAGCCTTAAACTCACTATGTGGCCTAGGTTAACCTTGAACTCCTGGAGATCCTTCTCCCTGTCTCCTGATAAGTGACCTACCATACCTACCTCTAAGTCAGTGACTTTAACATGACCAAATAAGCTTAAAAATTTGTAGGTTTCTAAAATAAGTTTTGTTTTATGGAAGAAGTATGGTTTTGACACACACATAGTAAAATTTGAACTGTGATCTCTAGGCAAATTATTGTAAATATGGAGCTTAAATTTTACTATTCTCATTTTTAATATTTCAGTCATTTAAATATTTCAATCATCTGGGCAGGGATTTAGCTCAGTGATTTCAGTGCCTGCCTTGTAAACCCAAGGACCAGTTCGATCCGGATAACCACATACAACAATACCTGGTGTGGAGACTCACACCCACCAGCAATCAGTACCACATACCACAATGCCAGGTATTGTGGTTCACGCCTATAATCCCAGCACTCGGAAGGCAGAGGCAGGAGGACTGCTAAATTCAAAGCTGAGTTGAGGACCAGCCTAAACTACAAAGGGAAATTCTGTCTCTAAAAAACTTTAAGGAAAAAAAAAATCAGTCATCAGGAATAAAGTATCTCATCTGTATTTTGTTATCCCAAATATGTAAATCATTCAATTCATAAATAACTTACTATATATTCTTCACTGGGTGATCAAGTATATGTGTCCTGGAAACGTATAAATATCTTGTTTAATTCCGTTAGTTTTAATGTGCAATAGGAAAAAAAATGTTCAGCAGTAAACAGTAATATAAAATACTATGAATTTCTAGCTTTCTTTAAAAAAATACATTGAAAGATTTACTGGTAGTGAAAATGATCAGTGAATTTAATTTTGCAAGTGGTGGGATACTATAAACTCCATAGGACTCTGACCTTCGAATACTCTGAATTGCATATGGAGGACCTACACATTATCTTCCCAGAAAACCCAGTTCGCAATAGTAGGTACTGATGTGTTTAGTGGTCTGGAGCTCAGCAGTATTCTTGCAGAAACAGAGTGGATAGGGTAACACCGAGACCAGCTTGTGCCACAAAGTTCATTTCCCAAAGCAAACGCTGGGCTCCAGTGTTCTGGAAAAGCGCTTGGGCACTGACGGGTACGGAGTAGCAGCATTCACTGTGGGCGCAAAGCTAAGCGTTCCTTCCCGCTTCCCAGCTGCGTAGTGATTCTCTTGTTGCAAGGTCGCAGCTAGAGCCTAGTCTACCTTTAAGACCTGCGAGGTGTTGGGGGACCGCGTGACCATAGAAACGGAGGCCACCTCATTTGCATAAGCACCCAAACACCGCGCCGCCGCCGCGCGGGAGGCGGCCCCGCCCCGTGCGCCCCCGGCTGCAGGCAAGGCGGCCGCGGGGAGGAACGTGCGGCGGGGGTGGCGTCGGTTCCGCTCGGTCCCAGCCCGGCCACCGAGCAAGCCACCCCGGGGCTGAGGTGGGCGGCAGGGCGGGCGTCGGTCCCTGGGACGCCCCAGCTACCCAGGGCTGCTCCGCGTTTCCCGATTGTGCGCCAGTGGCGCGCGAAGCGCCCTCTCCACCGCACCGCGCGCGACCCGCCGCCGCCCGGCCGAGAAGGAAAGTTGGCTGCTAGCGGGGCTTGCAGTCGCCTCCATGTGAATCCCGGGGCCGCCGCCGGGCGCCGCGGTCACATCCCGGGACCCGCAGACCCGCGGCCCGCGCTCCCCGGCGGGCACGTGGCCCAGCGGCGCCAGCTCTCTCTGACGGCCAGTCACGGGACGCGGGCCAGGGGCTGGATGGCAGGACTCGCTCGGCCCGACAGCCGCCGAGTGCGGCGCGAAGGACCCGAGAGCGCGGGCTAGGACCGTCGCGCTCCTGCTCGCGCGGTGGACGCGGCTCCCTCCCGGGCCGCCAACTCCCGGCTCGGTCTCAGGCGCGGACCCCAGGCTCCCCGGACTCCGCGCGGAAGCCTCGGTGGCCGCGGAGGCGGCGGGCGCGTTCCCTCAGGAGGGCGGCGGCGCGTCCCCACCGGGAGCTGCTCCTTCGGCTCCGCTGCGCCGCCTCCGCCGCGCCTGTTACCGGGTGCGGGACTCAGCCCCGGGCCGCCAGCCGCGCTCTTGCCCTCGCGCCCTCCCTCCCCGCCAGGTGCAGCGCGGTCCCGGAGAGCCTGTCCCGGACCCCGGCCGTGCCCCTGCGCGGGTGTCCTCACCGCGGACGCGGCTCCTCGCGGCGCCTCTCCGCTCCCACGTCCGGTCCCCGGCGGCGGCGGTGGCGCAGGGATCGAGTCCCGGAGGCAGTGCCCGAGCCCGAGGAAGAACCGGGCGGGGGAAGCCGATTGCGCTCGGGGCGGGGCCGAGGTCGCTGCCCGCGGGCGGACGAGGAGGAGGAGGAGGAGGAGGAGAACCGGGCGCCGGGTGCGGGCGGCGGCGGGGTGCGCGCGGCTGCGGCGAGAAAGCGGGGAGCCGAGCCGGCGTGACGGAGGCGCCGCGAGCCCCGCCCGCCTGCGCGCGGCCGCCCGGGCTGCGGAGAGGAGGCTGGGACTGCGGGGCGCCGCCTCTCCGCCTCCGCCCGCCGCCTCCTGCGGAGGCCACTGCGGTTGCCGCTGCGTACTCCGAAGCCCCGGCTGGGCCCGCCCGGCGGGTGGACCTGGGAAACCCCGACCTTAGCCGAACCGAGCGGCCTTTCCGACTCCCTCCCTGCTCCCTCCCCTCACGCGCTCTTCCGAAAGGTGGGGACCAGTGTGCCTTTGTCTCAGGAAGGATAACAATAGGAAGGACCTGCTTCGCCTCTGCTAGGTATTTTCCTAGCGTCCTCAAGGCTCCAGCTTTGCTCGAACGCATCTTTCTCCGGAGGCAAACCATTTAAAAGGGTGGGGGCGAAACCCTAGTCATTCTGGTTTCCCGGGAGGAGTGGCCTGACCGAGCTCTCCAGGGATGCGCGCAGGATGTGAAAGGCGGTGTTCTGCGCTGGTCCTCAAGCTCCGCGGGCGTCTTGGCCTTGCAGGCTCCTCCAGGAGCTCTGCTGCTGCGGATGGAATCGGCCCGCTACTTGGAATGATGAAGGCGAGCTCCTAATGAAATCTCGTGGGAAACTCCTAAGAAATTGCTGGACACAAAGCTTAGCCTCATTTATATTTACTGTGCTGGTTGAAACTTTCCAAAAATTGAAAGTAATGCAAACGAACCTAGATGATGTTACAGAAGAAAGATTCAGTTACTTGGCAGAAGGCATTTAGACTTCCGGATGATTAATATCACTATTAAAACATACCTCAGCGCACTTAGGCCTTCCAGCAACCCCTTAGATTCTAGCCGTTGGTATCTAATTAAGATTGAATTATATAAAACCTTTGCAGACAATTTTTTTAAAATGTGTTCGTGCAAGAAATCACAAGACCTAAATTTCAGGTCAGAACATTATTACTAATCCCTTTAAAGCAGCCAAGAGAGATTTTCTCAGCCTCTCTCAAATTCCGCCTTTGAACACATTAAAAAATTAAATTAGAGCCCATCCCCTGGCTAGTCCCGTCCTGCCAACGGTAGAAGAATGCTCTTTAGTTGGTGCCGTAAGAAAAATGGAAAGGTTACAATAAACCATTTACAGAACATAGTACATAATTCAGTTTTTATTTCATTTACGGATGACTGGCAAGTATTTATGTTACTATATATTATTGTTTCATAAACTAAATGAAGTACAAATATTACCAATAACACTCAGAATTCCAGAAAATACTGCTACAATTCCCAAATAAGTTTATGTTAGGGGAGGCAGGAAAATTTTACAGTAGTAACAAGTACTGAAAGTACTTCTCACTTGCTCTTTTTCACTGGTGTTTAGCATACATCTCAAATTTTTAAAATATTAGTATTAATGTCCTCAATAACTGATTTGATACCAATGAGAAATAGGAATAAGCAATTGCTGTGCTGAGCTCCCCTTATCACATCTTATTAATCTTTCCAAGTAATTAATGAGAAATTTTTTTTCCTAATTTAGAGATTAGAGAGGTAATACTGAGAAAGAATTGCAAAAGCGTCACACAGTTCAACGATGATATAAAGAATTAAGACTCATATCACAGTGACATATGTGCACCCGTGTTTATAGCAGCCCAGTTTGTGATTGCTACATCTTGGAAACAACCCAAGTGTCCATCAACTGGAGACTGGATAAAAAAGCTGTGGTTCTTCTACAGAATGGAGTACTACTCTGCCATAAAAAATGATACGTTTGAATCATTTCTACTTAAATGAACATACCTTGAGGATATCCTCATAAGTGAGATAAATAGGGCACAGATAGGTACATATCGCATCTTTTCTCTGGTATGAGAAAATAAAGATGTAAATGAGTCCTAGAATTGTATGCTATATGTTGTGAAATAGAAAATGCTCAATGTAAAATAGGAAGAAGGGGGAAAATGTTGAGATTGTAACAAAAAAGTAAGGAAACAAATTTTATGTATATGGGGGGGTGGTAGGGTGGGTAGGGCTATGGGAAAAAATGAGAATTAAGTTGTGTCTTATACTGGTACAAATCCTCATTATGGAATGCAATCATGATGTGTATATGTAATGTACCAATAAAGATTTAAAGATTAAAAAAAAAAAAGAATTAAACTCAGCTTTACTGACCTCGGACTTCAGGTTTTTCAATAATGTGCTGCAAATTTTTAATAAATTTATAAAACTTTGAGCGGAAGAAAAAGTAGAATCTACACAAGGCTGAGGTATATTTGAAAACAGTAATTCAAATGGGAAGTGAAAAAGTCCAAGAACTCGCACTCAATAACTGGCAAAATGTAACTGTTTGGGGTTTGTGTGTTTTTCTGTAATTCTAACAATGGAGAATCTTCAGAGATTAAAATTAATTTGTTAATATCTTTGCAGCTAGCAATCAATGCATGCTTTGTTTGTTACACTTTGTGAAAGTGGCCGTGTGGTGTTGGTGTAAGAAGAGGAGGAAATGTACAGAAGGGGAACAGCGACGTTGGAAGACTATCTCACAAGTGGAAAGACTTGTCTTTCTGGCCATACTGAGAAGTATTCGCGAGCGTTCATTATTTCTTAAATGAAGGACTGCACTTTGGCTCTTCATTTTTAAGAAATCAAAAATAATTTATAGAAATGTGCCTTGAAATGTGTGAAATATTTCATGTCTCTAATGTGTTGTGATCCTCCCTCGAGCCTTTCATTGAGAACGGTTATCTTCTGACTTCTGAAGAAGAGAGGTTTTGGTTTTCCAGGGTCTCAAGTAAGAGGTATATGCCACACCCTACATGTAAACAACTACTGCTGCTGACATCACCATCTGAATTGGAAAACAACGGCACTTCAGCAAGTAGTAGTGTACGTCTCATTTGAAAGAATTATGAGGGCCTGGGATTTAGCTCAGTGGTTCCAGCGCCCCCTTGCAAGCGCAAGGACCGGGATTCGATCCCGGTAACCAGGTACAATACTGGGCAAGCCAGGTGTGGTGGCTCACGCCTGTAATCCCAGCACTCAGGAGGCAGAGGCAGGAGGATTGCTGTGAGTTCCAGGCTTGCCTAGGCTACATAGTGAGCTCAGGACCAGCTTGAACTATAAGTGAGACCCTGTCTCAAAAAAAAAAAAAAAAAAAAAAAAAAAAAAACAGATGCCCAGACAATTTGCTTAGTTTTTAATCCACTAATGAAACTTTTTCTCAGAGTTTTAGTGTAGCACACTCTGACAACCATTATTAAATAATTATAATATAGTTAATTTGACTATATTTAAAAAGTTAAGCTATATTTGCAATAGTAAGATTTCCTTAAGGTTTGTTTTATATTATATATTTTTATTTCTCATTATTTACTATACAGATGAATTTAATCATAATCTATCTAAAATGTACCAATAATTTTAAAAAGTGGTTTTCCTGTAGAAACTCTAACACACACACACACACACACACATACACACACACACACACACACACATACACACACACACACAATAAAATATCATTCAACCATAAAAGTGATATGATGATCAACGAAAGAGATGGAACTAGAGAAGATTATGATACAGAAAGCAAATCAAATTCAGAAAGACAAAAATCCCACTGTCTCTTACAGGTTGACATTTAAGACATTAAAATTGATTTTACTGTAAAATACTGGCTACTAGAAACTTAGCAAGATGTGTGGTTGGTGATTTGTTAATGAGTACCAAATCACATTTAGACAGAAATTAAATTCTAATGCTCTATAGGTCTATCGGGAGAGTAGACTTCACAGTAATCTATGAAATAGTTCATGAATAAATAGAAAAGAGAACCTGGAAGAGTCCACACACAAGGTAACAATGAGGAATCAGTCATTACTTGGATTTGACCAACACGTATACACATGAAGTAGAATGTCATACAGCATCTGACCAATGCATACATTTCCTACATGCTAATCAAAATGTTTTTAACTGAGGAAGTGAAAAGTTTTAAAACATGATTTGATCATCACACTGCATATATGCATCAAATTATCACACACTATTCTATAATGTGTCAATATTTTGTCAAAATTCGCCAACATATATTTTATGCTGAAATATGTATTTCCATGTAACATTTATAATTGAAATCATTCATATTTAAATGCCTAACAATGACAATAACAAGGAAAGCACAGGAGATAAACCCAAGGAATAATGATGTGATACAGATAAAATTCAGGTGGTATCTGTGAGTTTTATTTTCCTTTTTTATGATTCCCCTAACTGCTTTTCTTTTAGTCCTCCAACCACAAATTGTTTGATACTTTCAAAACATTCACAATTAATTTGAGATGATATATATTTAATTTTTTAAATCTCAGAGGCAGAGACTTCAAAGCAAAACTTCATTAAAGCTGCGGTTGTTAATTATATGAACTGCTGTTGAAGCCAGTCGTGTAGAAATGATCTTACAAAGCATTATCTGTAGACAGAATCATGCGTTTTAATTCTGAATGTTCTATTTTTCAAAGTCATACAATTTGTCCTGTGATTAACAAAATATGAATTGATTTTATAGTAACCCAGTATACACAGTAATACTGGGTCATAAAAATGTTCAATTATAATATCTCCTTTAGCAGATACTATCTCATGGTGGATTAGGTCAAACAAAATATTTTACTGAAAAAGCATATTATACCCTTAGATAGAGCCCTATGTCTTGATTCTGGATGTTTCCCTGTCTTTCAAAGGCATACTGTTTCTCCTGTGAGTAGCAAAATATGAATCAATTTTTTAAAATTGTTTTCTTGAGATATTAAGATACTCTTCATTAAATTAGCAAAATTAAATTTAAAAACAAAATTTCTATATTTTATTAAAATAGATTCTTGTGTTTTCCCTCATTTCATCAGTTTGGTTACTACAAAGTGAGCTTTAAGACTTAAAGTATATATTTTTGTTTGTTTGGTTTTTTTTGGAGACTGTCTTGCTTTGTAGTTCAGGCTGGCCCTGAGCTCACTATGTAGCCCAGACGAGCCTGGAACTCACAGCAATCCTCCTGCCTCTGTCTCCTAAGTGCTGGAATTATTGACATGAGCCACCATGCCCTGCACAGTGGTGTGTAGTACTGATTGCTGGTTGGTTTGAGTCTCCACACCCAGCACTTGTATGTGATCATCAAGGATTAAACCCAGTCCCTTGAGTTTGCAATACAGGAACCAGAACCACTGAGCTAATTCCCGGCCTGATTTAAAGAATATTTTAAATGTTTCTTTTCTTTTTTTTTTTTTTTTTAATTACTGGAGTTTGAACTCAGGACCTTGCGCTAACGAGGCAGGCACAATGTCACTGAGCTACATCCCCAGTACAATTTTAAATGTTAAACTGTAAAATGTTTTCACTAATCAGTTTATGATTGATTTAAATATTATTTTAGTTTATTATGTAAAATATATTTGGGATTAAATGTATATATATGTATATGTATATATATGTACATATAAGATATATGTATATATATATGTATATATATACATACGTATAATATGTATATATACGTACATATAATATATATATTATATATATAATATATATACATATATACATATATTATATGTACATATATATGAGATATTGTGTCTACCTTTACAATTAAGTGAGACCACATAAATTAAACACATGCAGAATAACTAATAAATACTCTCTATTGTACAATACACATCTAGATCTTAAACATAAAGAATGATCAAAATGTTGCATTGCTTTAAATCTGGTCTTGCTATTTAAAAGTGTTTTGTTTTCTCTTGAGACAGAGTCTCACTATACAGTTCAGGCTGGCTTCTATCTCATGGCAATTGCTCTGTTGGTACAGATACTTTCCTTAATTTATAAGTGCTCTGAAGATATCTTTCATTGTGGTCAGTAAGGTAACATCATGTAAAACCCATGACAGGAGTCTAAAATTTGCCCTAAGAGTAAAAATTAAACATATGTCAATTGTCTACATAGCCAGGATGCTGGTCACTGCTAATTTCATGGTATATTAAGTGTATTTGTATTTTCTAAGCATTTCATCTTTCAGAGAAATAAAATGGAAAAGTACCTTTTATCACACATCACTCCCAGGCCAGAATAGTTTACGGTGGTAAATTTTTTAGGCTCAAGATTCTAGTCCTCCTTAGTTGGGTAACAACTATATTTGATGAAATGTGTCAGTCCAACATGTAATAAGACAGGTATGAACACGTTTCATGCTTATGCTTATGTGCATGTTATGTAACTGTTTTACAAGAGCTGAAGTTACTAAAATATTATTCTGTCCAGGTAATATCACTCTAAAAATTAAAGTTTAGACATTAATGATCTATAAAATATACCTACAAAAAGTACATTGTACTTACCTAACACTCTATTAAAATGATGATAAATTTAGGTTCCAGGCTTTTATTTTTGAGACAAGGTTTTTCTATGTGATTCAGGCTGGCTTTAAATAACTATGTAGCCCACATTGGCCTTGAACTTGCAGCAATCCTCCTGCCTCAGCCTCCTGAGAGCTAAGATTACAAGTATGTGTTACCAGGTCTGGCAGGAAAGGCTTTTTATGCCCTTTAATATTTTATAATTAAATAATGAGATATAATGACCAAAATGTTATTATTTTAATAAAATAGAAAATTAAATGTGCTTCAGAGATATTTATAAAATATAATGCTTCTATATAAAAATGTCATCAAGGTTTAATGCAATCTCAGTCGAAGTACCAATAGTGTTCCTCACTGAACTAGAGAAAAGAATCCCGAAATTTTATGAAAAATCAGAAAAAGTGGAGAATTGCATGACCAATTCTGAGCAACAATTGCAAGGCAAGAGATATCACATTAGACTTCAAGTAATACTACATAGCTAAAATTATTTTAAAAATTACTGTATCATCAAAGAACAGACTTGTAGAAGAGTGAAACAGAAACCAGAATGCAGACAGGACTCCAGGTTACAATGAGTGACCTTGTCTTTGACGTCTGCCAAATAACTTCTCTGACAGAAAGACAACCTTTTCAACAAAGGATGCTGGGAAAGCTATCTGTCTGCCCACTGGAGATTGAAATTAGGTCCATTTCTATCACCGTTCACTAAATTAAAATCACAGTGGATCACAATTCAAAAATGGGCATCTGAAATGAATAGATATTTTTCAGAGGAAGAAGTAACAGCAGCTAAGAAGCATATGAAGAAATGCTCAACATCATTAGTCATTCGAGAGATGCAGATGAAAACAACATTGAGATTTCATCTCACTCCACATAGAATGGCTGCCATTTCAGAATCAGCCAATGGCAAATGTTGGCGAGGCTGCGGAGAAGAAGGAACCCTTCTCCACTGTTAGTAGGACTGTAGACTCGTACAACCCCTGTGGAGATCAGTTTGGAGAATCCTCAAAAAGCTAGGATTGACGGTCCCATTTGACCCAGCCATTGCCCTGCTAGGTATATACACACAAGAATTAAAAGACTCATATCACAGTGACATATGTGCACCCGTGTTTATAGCAGCCCA